>JARJDQ010024643.1:0-14398 GCA_030264215.1 Geostiba sp. GC000077
AATTTGTACAGGTCAACTGCACGTATGTCCTTCTATTCTTCTGGCTTCTGTCACATTTTTCGACATTCGAGTGCATTTGTGTACGGAATACACAATCGTATCACAGCGGAAACAAAGCGTTTTTGATGCGGCGGCGATGCAAGCCAGATTCAATAACTCCGCCCGTCCAGCGCAAATAAGTTGATTAATTTCCGTTTGCCAGTGACGTGTGCGGCCATCACTCGCGCTGATGTCAATTGTCACAGGATGAAAATGTTGCAGGTGGAAGCGCGAGCGTTGCAAAACAATTAAGCATTGATTGAAGCGTTTAGCAATTACTAGTTCGTGTTTTTTTTTTTTGGTTTAATTTTGGAACGCCACGCCGCAACGTGTTATAATGTGATTTTCCCCTCCTTCCTTTTTGCCAGGCGGAGAAGGGTGGAAATGTTGTTTGAGAGCCAAACAGTCGATTGCTTTGTACCTTCGGATGGTGTGCTGGTGTGGATTTATGTGGAGTGGAACAATGTGTGTCAGAAGCTGATGCGACGCTTTTCTTCGATGTGGGGGCGGCGGCGCGAAAATACGAGTTTATTTATTGCCTGCCGATCGGAGGCATCCGTCCGAGGCAAAATCTGAATCTGTCACTGACTACTTTGTGCGCCGCCCGGCGCACGTCTTCTCCACTGTGTTTATCTGTGATGGGAGTGGGGGGTGGATTTAAAGGTTAAAATTTAACGATTTGGAATTTTATTGCCGCAACTATAGTCGAATGTCAATTTTTATTGCTTAAGTCATTTTTTTTGTATGCACTGAAAATTGTACAAACGTATCATTGGTTAATGCAACATTGTTAGTGTAGGGGAGATTTGGTCAGGGTTGGCCAGCGCTGGCAGGCTTGCACAATAATAAATTGATAAACGAAGTGAATGAGGAAGTTCCAAATCAGGTTGGCAATTAGCGACGGGTAATTGGGCCGATAAACTCAGGTCGAGGCGCGCGCTGCCAAAATGCTGCAGCGGGTCCGGAGGCAAAAAAAAAAATCGGCGGCCAGACATCGAGTCGTGTCTATTTGAGCGGACGCCAAGCGGACTTCAATTTCGTGCCGTTCGTGCAGCAGATCGACAGCGCGAGATAGCGCCTCGATGACCGAGCAAATGGTTTATCTACGTGCGCCTCACTCAGCCACCCCCTCACGGAGGATGCGCGCCCCGATTTGTTGGCATTGTGCTCGCCGCCAGCGCCCGGGCCATCGTCGCGATACATCTTCCCGCCACGGCTTTTACGTGACGTCGATATGCGATATCATCGCGAATTTAATTTACCCTTTATTGCACTCGCCAAAAAAAGCAATACCGTAATCACCACACCACACCGCAATCACCAATCAGGATCAGACAGTAATTAATTGTTTGGTAATTGATATAAACCGTCCAGAAATTCACTTTACTCATTTCCCCCATGAAATGGAGATCAAATCCTTGGGGCCAGTACGAAAATGCGTTTTCATTTATTCATTGAAGATAATTCAGTTTCAGCAGGCCGGTTACCTTTTGTGCGGCAGGGGTGAGTGTGGGAAAATCGGTCGAGGTCGTTGGGAAAATCTGGCGCTCGCCATTTCCTCGCTCCTTCGATATGTTGCACACCCTCTCACAGTCAGGACAACAAGTAACGAAAGAATAGCCGGAGAACACGAGGGAAAAAAAACGTAATAAAAGCACCGTTGGGGGGATATCATTTCGCGACCGGGGCCCTCACAATTCGCAGGAAATAAATACCTCTAAGTCTTTTCGGGGGAAGAGGGGGACCTTTTAGACCTCTCCGATATTTATGTCCTCTCGGCTCAAAAATGTAACGATGAAACACTGTTATTGAATCCGCAGTGTGTTTGGCTGGTAATGAAGACGATTGGAATAGTGCGGAGGCGCCGGGGCATCAGTATTTCAGAGACGTGCAGCGCACGCTCGCTTTGCAGGAAAAGTGTAATCAGTGTGGTTGTTGTTAAACTGTGTTTATCAGTTTACGGCACGTACGCTCGAAGTGCCCGAAACTCGTGAGTTCGCCGGCGCGCAGTCCTTGTTGCCAAACTAACAAGCGACAAGTTTCTTTTGTAAAACACCTCCGGGGTTGGTGGCAGCGCGATGCTGCGCGCCCCGAACAACTTTTATTCGTCCGTTTACGGCAGCCGTGAGGATTAAACTTGGCCCGATAAATTACGCCACGGACAAGTCCGCTCGTGGTCCATCCCTCCTGCGATGCTACAAAATAATACATAATGCGTGCGATAAAAATAACGCATAAAGAAACATTATAATAAAATTACATGCCCATTTCGTTTGCAGAGCGCACGCATACGCTCACCTTGTTTTATCGCGCAAAGTATAATCGTAAAAGCATATTTATTATTTTCATTTTTCTTTCCTTACATTTATTTTTCGTCCCTTTTTTCACTTGCAATATGCCTCGAACTAGAAGTAGAATTTTTTTTGTCTAGCAGTTTATCGAATAATTTTAACATACAATCGAAAATTTCTGAGCAGCGTTTTAAATATTCCATCCTCATTGGTTGGGTGTAAGTCAGAATTTGCAAATATTGCAAATTTTGCCCTTGTACAAGAGTAATAAGTCTCCGCTGACGTTGGCGGTGCTGACGGGAGATGCGGGGCGTTGAAAAGCAGGCACGGGAATGATTGATGTATCGACACACACCGGAGGCTTGCCGTCGACGGAGCTTTAAAGAAGCTTTGATATGGTAATAAATGCAGCTGTTACGCCGCACGCAGAAGAGCAGAGAATGCACCCCAGTGAAGTTGACTACTTGACGCACCCCTCTCCAACGTTTTCATCAAAATTAACTCACCGCGTAGAATGAAATAGTTGCAAAGTTTTGCAATTACTTAAAATTTTTAATTTTGTTAATATGTCTTTGTAGACACGTTGTCTGGCTGATTGTAAAATATAGTTGCTGTTGCTGCAATGTCTGTTTTTCCTGTGGTTGTTGTAATTGCGAGTTTGTTTAGCAAAGCTGTGGCGGAGGTAGTAAACATATAAATATTTAGTACGTGTGCACGACGACGTAGGGACGGTCAGAAGTTGAAGCTTCGGCTTTGGCTTTGGCTTGTGTGTCTCACTTTCGGATCGTTTTCCTCGCGGCTGCGTCCGGCCATCGGGGCCCATCGCCCAGCATTAGTATTCCGCGCAAGTTACATATTTTATATCTTTTGCGGAGGCGCGCGCCTCCACCAAGGATATTATTCGGAAAAGCGAACGATTCCGGCCGAGTAGCTCATTTCGGCGGTGCGGCTAGAGGGGGTGGGGGTTGACCGCGACGTTATTGCCGCGGCCTGTTTGCGTCCACCCATTCTTCGGCGCGTAGCCGGCGGGAGGCAACTATTATGGACGCTGGGATGTGCATCGAGAAAATTCCGGTCACGACATACCACATCGGAGGAGGGGGTGGACAAAGTCCCTGCCGTCGGCGCCGCCGTCAGTACACTTCCTATCCCACCACCACGGGCATTATGCCCCATCGCTAACAAAACCAAGCCTCCAGATATATAGGGGATGCACGAATCTGGACCGAACATTCCATCCATACGGGGGTGGGGTGGGGTGATTCGTCCAGGGCACGCCGTGTGTATTCAGCAGTTCCACCGGGCGGGCCAGAAGTACTAACTCATCGAAAACGTCTTTCTATAGCCGGACTGGGGCATAGCTTCAGCGACCTCTTTGGCACTTTCTTCGAGCGCTCGTCAGCGGAGCACAGGACCACGTCCAGTGTGCGACGAGCCACCACTTCGTTCTTTTTCATAGTCTCATCCCCCAGCCACCAACTCCCCCTAGCCCCTAACTCCTAAAGTCTAACTAGCTTCTAGCTGCTGTTAGGCTGCCTGTGGTCCACGTCGGCGCATTCAACGCGAATCGGATAACGCACACGTACAATAAACACGTTTTTATATATTGCCGAAGAAGAAAAAGAGCACTGCGCCATGCCAGAGAAAAGGCGGTGGAGGAGAGCGTCCACCCCGCACTCTCCGCAAGAATGAGACATGCGAATCGTCCGCGTAGCATTTGTTTGCACTGCTTGCGCCTTTTTGCCATTCGGCACTAGAACTGTTACTAACGCTTCCGTCCAGTGGCGTGCGTTTCTTTCTAATTTACATTCATTAATAAAGTAAGATTCAAATTAAATATCCAAACAGTGATAGTAGAGACATATTAAATTTTGTAGGCTCTAGGCTACAAAATTGGTCTTGTTGATAATGGTTAGATAACATTTTTTTATTATTAAAATTTGTTTTCTCTGCAACGACTTGGACAAAATTCACCGCACGCCACTGATGCAATCGCTTTCGTGCTGTTTGCACTATAAAGTTTTTTGCGGCTGTCCATTTCGGCACGCACGCACACCACACTCCCCCTCCGCCCCCTCGGGGTGCTTCTTCTCTGGTTCGTGTTTTGCAACTTTTGCGCAGTTTGAGTTTTATCTACGTGCTTAGAGGCACATATATTATCCATTGCATCGATCAAATGCTCAAAAATATTAAAAGTATATTCATTGCTTAAAGCACTTTTTAACATTTAAATAAATTGTAAATAGTTCCATTTCAAAGTTTAATTATTCCTAATCAAGTCTCTGCTAGTGTAATCATAAATATCATGAAATGATGCAAGTGGCGCTATCTGGTGGTGAATCGCGACATTACACTGCGAGAGGTATTGATCCAAGGAACATATCCGAGGTTTCTAGATTTTACAGAAGTCTCTTCTGACGTATTTTGAAGGCAGTTTACCTCAATCATGTAGAATGTAGAATGTTATTGTGACCTCGCGCAGAAATCTGTATCTCCAAGGGATGGAAATAGGTTCCCCAGTTTACAACCACCCTGATTGTTTGAATTATTAGCCAACATTAAGAGATGTCACAACAAATTATTTAATTTTTTTTCTTTTGATCTGCGACCTGCAAGTTTTAATGAAATGTTAAATTTGCAATACTCGCAATTGTAATGAAGGGTAATTTGGAAGAGTTGTTCAAATATGGGTTGATAATGTGTAGAATTCTAAACACTGCACACTCATTTAAATGCATATGCGCGTGATGTAATGTTTGCTGAAATAATTGCAATCAGCGCGGCGCAATGCAAATGACTATTTTCAGGTTTGGTGCGTAGGTCAAAACGAACTCGCGTGGATCTAATTAAACTCTGTAATTAAACGCGCGCTAAACAATTGATCGGAATGGAAAGAAATAACTACGTGCATTGTGAGATATACACATTGGAAGGAAATGTCAATATGCAATTGATTTACGATCAAAATTGTATGGCCCCTTTAATCTTCGCATGTTCTGTGTGTTGGTAAAATGTATATTTATTTTATCTAAATCTCTTTGCAGACGCTGACCGTGCTGAACCCCTTCCGTAGCGCCGAGGCGGCCGCCATGCAGGACACGGACTTCGCCGGTCCGTTGGTTTTCTGCCTCACATTCGGCGGATTTTTATTGCTGGTAAAGTAGCATGTAAACATGCTTAACAAACTGTTACTTAAATTCCGTTTGAGGCGGCCGAGATTTATCCCCTTCCGTGCGCCCCAGCTGCGGCCCGGCACTCGTTTTTTGCCCGGCTCCTTCGCCCACTCCTCGGCCGCTGGTAACGCAAATGTGGAAATATAAAACGCCGACAAAAACTAGTTGAAATGAAATGAACAAAAAAGGTAGCGTGTGCATTGGGAATAGCAAGGGCGTGAGCGCTCGGATCTCAACGGCGCGGAAAACTCGTACTCGCACAAGTGAAAGATCATGCTCGTGGAATTGTGGCAAAATGGTTCGAATATTTTGCGACACGCACAAAATTGCCACTACGTTTATTTGATTTCCATCATGTTACCCATTGTTCAAATATTTTTATTTCTTATTAATATTCTTTTGTTGATGAAAGATCTCGAAAATTGTATTATTATTTCAAATATTTGGATATAGTACAGGAGATTAAGCAAAACATTGATGTTTGACGGAACTAATTCCCACAAATATTGCAGGGGATTAATTTTTTTTTAGTTCGCATGCCAATTGTGCAAAGTGCAGGGTACTCCCGGCGCCTCCACAAACACGAATTAACCAATGTTCTTGTACTGACTATTATCTATCAATGAACCAAATTTCATCTTAATCAGACTAAGAATATGGATTTTCCGAAGTGGACAAACATACCTGCAAACATACTACGATTCAAACCTATGTTGTTACCTTTTATTTACAAAGTGGTTCAATTAATGCTGCACCCTGAAAAGGAGTTTACTCTACATCGAGTTTAGACTATAAAATGTTCGACAACTATGGGGCGTTTGATCTTTGTTTGCAAGACATCGCTTCCTTTGGTTTTTTTTTAACGACATGATTTTATTATTAAATGCCCAATAACTCAAAAATGAAAAGAATCACAATTATGAAATTAGCACCATATGAAAGAGCGTGAATTGCCTTTAATTTGATATATTTTAGAGTGCATGTAAGAAGCAACAACAATCAAATACTTATCGCTCATTGGGAAGTGAAACAGAAATTTAATTGAAAAAATAAATTGGAGATTTTCAATGAGCAATAACTCATAAACTTAACAATTGGCAAATAAATTTTCATCGTGGTGAGATCGCAAATTTCATGCCATTTCAATCGATGCTATTGTATTTTCAAAAAGTTAAAAAATTCATTCCGTAATCAATAAATACACAAAAAAACACGTCTTTAAAATGGAATTGTTGGTGGCCGGATGCTAAAATTATTTCTCAATTTGAAACTTTGCGCCAAAATGGCATTTTGAATGGTCAGATTATAGACATTCAGTATGTTAAAATGCTACCATCAACGAACTAAAAAATTCAAGCCCTGTCTTTATGGGAATTAGTTCCACCAAAATAACTGAAATCCAATAAACAAAAAAAAATCATCAAAATCGGTTGTGAATATAATTACTATTAGTCCGAAAAGAAACGTCCCTAAAATGTTTTCAAATCACTCTTCTCCCAACTATCCAATATTTTAGTTATCCTTACTTTACCACAGCCATTTCAATCACTCACTGATTTTCTATTTGCAGAGTGGCAAAGTGCACTTCAGCTACATTTACGGCATCGGTGTGATGGGATGTGTGGGCATGTGGGCCCTCCTCAGCCTCATGTCGACGGTGGGTGTGACGCTCGGCACGGTCATCACCGTACTCGGCTATTGCATCCTGCCGATGGTCGGCCTCTCCGGCGTCAACATCGTATTCAGCCTCCAGTACGTTGAAAGCAATCACGACTAGCGTCGCCATTTGCCGCCGCCGTTCTCGACTTTATCTCTCTTCTGTTTGCAGGGGCTACACGGGCATGGTATTAACAGCGATTGCGATCGGCTGGTGCAGCCTGTCCGCGTCCAAGCTCTTCGTCACCGCGCTGTCCATGGATCATCAGCAGCCGCTCGTCATGTATCCCTGCGCACTGCTCTACGGAGTATTTGCGTTAATCACGATTTTCTAATCAATTAACCGCTGGACGTAATGGCCATAGCTTATGATTGCCTATCCGTATCCATTACGTCTCGCCAACCAACGCAAAAGCGGACAATATTTCAACGTTAACATGTAAACTGGGTAAATGGGGTAAAAATAAATAAATTTTCCTATATTGAATACTCTACATATAAGTTGCTCCAAAACTTCCAAAACTTCAATAATCATAACGGCTGCTGCGATACGCTGCGACATCTTCTATTGCTTTGTGTTGTGGTGTACTGGCGTGTGGAGGCGCCAGGCAAATGGCATTATTTCCGAACTAAACGACGCATAAAACGAGTTATGAATAAATAGAAAGCGCGACTAGAAGTTTTGAATATAAAACGCATCGAGCACGCAGCCAAAAATGTTATGCTATCTTGTCATGTTTGGTTTTTGCTTCTTCGGCAGGCGCCCACACATGGTGTTGGGTTATGGAGTTGCGAGATGTTGTTGCACTGCATGCGCGGCATTATCACCGCACCGGCGTTATACTGCGCAACATAAAATAACCATTCGTCGCGCTCGAAAGTGCCGACACGAAAACACAATGCATTATGTCGGCAGCGCGCGCCGCACATACATTGAAACTTTTTCATCAAATGCACGTGCCGATAGGTTCGCATGTTTCCACCATCCGCTACTCATTTTGCGTGCTTTTATTTCTGATGGCTGGCGGCAGGCAACAACACCGCGCAACGTTGTAATGTAATGTTACATTTATGGTTTTCTCTTCTTACCGCACGTTTTCCACCGAGAAATTATCAAAGAGAAATCCATTGTTAAAATCTGTCTGGAGCGGCTACAATTTTCAACGTTGTGGATTTAAATCATTTTTTGGACTCTGAATTCAGATAAATAATTGATTTTATGAAAGCGGAGTGCAGAGTATACTTGCAGAGGTTGTTTGCTCTCCATCCAGACAAATTGTATGTTTTATGAGCACGACTTCGGCGCTCACATAGTTTGCGCACGTCCGTTCTGCTTCTTTTCTTCTTTCTCCTCTTCTGCCGCCCTTCTCGCCGTCTCGCCAAGGACATGTATTAGGTGTATTAGAGTATTATTTCGTTTTGCGATTCCTTTGAGGCGCGTCGCGCTAAAAGTGTTTATTTTGATTAAGGTGCGCATCCCTATACGTGATCTGTATCCTGCGATACCGCGCGAAATGAGCAACATTACATCGGGCGGCTGTTGCCACCCACACTGAGGGATGAGCGTGCGCTTCGAGGAGCGCAGCGCAGCACGAATGGCTATATTGAGGTTTGTTCGAAAGTTATAGTTGAAAGTCGGGTTTTATGTGATAATATTCCGTAATAACTTTTGTCTTACGTAAAATATGGCTCCCCTGGCAATATGCTCACCGTGCGCACCGAGGATCAACTAGCATCGGCGTATAACATATATAAAAAGTTTCGTCGCTCGCGCTCTGCGCATTTAAATGCGGGAGGGGTAGATAACTCGCCCTCCCTCTCTCCTTGAAGTTTTAACACGACCTCTCTTATCTTTGCCTTGGACGCCCTGTCGTCGTTGCGAACGCGATAGTTTTGACAAGTTTTTCGCTTTCGCTAATTTTGATTCTCACTCGCTGGTTGGTCATGTGGAGGCGCCGGGCTCGACCCACCGAACGTCTTAACTTCTGAATTATAGATAACAATGCCGTAGTGATTGTGAACGCCGAGTAAGTCGAGTGTGCCGTATAAATACACCGTTCGGCTCCTGCTGGCAACGACATCGACGTTCGCTTCGGCTGGAAATCCCGCCGCTCGCATCGCATCATCTGTTACGCTTCATAATGGACGCTTCCTGATCAAAAGTGGTGAAAAAGCGAAAACCCGAAAGACCATTATTCGATGCTTGATTACGCCCGGACTGAAGCGATATTAAGTTATCCTCGTTCCGTTCGACGACCATCACCACTACAATGTACGACTATTATGGCTAATACTACCACAGGCCGCCCGCCGACGCCAGCAAAAACTTACGCGATGGAAAGCGAAAAAAAGGCAGACGCTGGTGCTCGAAGTGTGCGTCTTTCCTCGCCAACTACATTAGCGGACTGAACTTTTCCAGGACAACAAGAATTGTGTGCGGATTTCATCATGTTGCCGACACGGCAAAATCAATAATACGCACGCCAAAAAAATACACAGACAGCGCAGCGGAATGAAATAATTTATAGCCGCCGGTGATGCGCGAATTGTGGGACATTGCGAGAACATTAATATGCACATTTTAAATTGAATTTGACAACGCATTTAAAATCGCTTAATGCATATAATTCAGCGCCGAAAATAATGATATCTAGTGAAAATTGATGAATATTCATTAGGGTAGTTTTGTCAGCGGTCTTGCATTTACGACTGTGGAGCCGCCACGCCGCAATTGTCCTGTCAGTCTGTCCCGCCAGCCCGCATTCGTTACGTATTGAAATATATCGCCCGGCGCCGCACACAATTCACAATTATAGAAGCGTTGTAGTGGAAGTTTTTTACGTTTTAATTAATTCTCGGCGCTCTTGTATTTGCGCATGCCGGCCCAAACTCTATTTTCTTCTGCGTGGGCTTTCGCCCTCCGCCGAGACTCCTTTTTATTCGATTTATGAATAAAGTTTCGCCCACGCTAAGTGCGCGACGTCGCGTCGCCCAAAAATCAGGCCCAGCCCGCGAGCACAATGGAAGGGCACAATTATTTCGATTAAATATGAACAAACTCACGGCGAGGGTGGAGCGCAGACGGCAACAAGTTTAAGGAAATATTACCGGCCGATTGGCAATTTAATTGAAATTCCATCGTCCGCCATCGCGGCGTTTAATTTTCATCCCTGCGTCACTCGAACATTGCGCGAACGTTTGATATGCGCCGCCAACCCCTTGAGTTTCGAATGCGCGCGGATTCTTTGTCATATTGGCGAATTATTAAACGTCACGTACCTTGTCTTTGCGTGTGTTTGGAGGGGCACGTCAGGAAATCAAGCGCAAACGAAAGCGACGCGAAAAGTTTCCAAGCACGCTCAAAAAAGTAATTATTCTACTTGGATTATTATTGAAATTTGCGACAGCGAATATTTCCAATCCTCGTTTGCAAGCGATTTTGGACAGTCTCCAACATAACGGATGAAAGTCATTTCTTCAGTTAATTGCGATGTAAAGCTTGGTGGTATCGTTAAAAAATGCAGATCATTATTAAAAGAAATATGGTTCTGCTATTCGATTGCGATCGCCCTTGAAAAATTACTAATTTTGTTGGCACGGGAAAGTTTTACGAGGAAACACGCGCGAAACTTCAATCGATAACTCCAACTAATATTTCCATATTTGAGTCAATATTATTGGTGTGCCTTTGCCAATCTGCGAATATGATTTGCAACGCGCGAGATCAAAAAGCTCATCATGACTCTTGAGGATGATCCCAAATGAAAGGTGTTGTCTGAGTTGTGTTTTAACAAATAAGGTTGCATCCTTATTGCTGTTTATATTGAGCTGTTTCCCCAACGGCGATGACGGTCTTATTACCTACACATGGATGAAGATGGTGAGCATTGGCCGCGGCTTTTATGAAGCGCAAGGACAGCGGAAGAGCGAAGAGAAATTGCGAAATGCGCACGCCGGCGACAAGTCAAAAGGACTTGCGACGCCGACGACGCAAAGAACTATAGACATCGAGAAGCAGCGACAAAGCGGCGGGCGCAATTTTCTATATGACAGCATAACGAAGATCAAACAGTAATCTCCGCCAATTTTGCCCCCGCCCTTCGCAGAGCGCAGCAGTTTGTCTCCTAATAGCTGGCTACTTTGATGTGACTCAAATCAATTTAAGCACGATTTGTTCTCCTAAGTGGTAACCAGCGGAAAAACAGCGGCCCTCTGCAGTGCGGAAGATAACGAGTTTTCAGGAGTCGTGCGCGAAATATTTTCCAATGGCCATGACATTGCGTGACGTTCGCAGATATGCTTCATTCGGGAGCGCGGCGGATGCAGCACATTCAGGTGGGTTGGTGGCGGAGGCGCCCACACGCACAACATCATGACGCGCACATCCGATCGAATGATGCGCTGCGGCTGTGGCAATCGGCAGATGATTGACGGCGGGCGCCACGAATCGACTGTTGTCAGTTTGACTTGGTATCAGCGTTTTCGGCTTCGACTATGGTTTGCATGTCAAAGCGTGCGTACAGTGCGGCATGCGGGTGTGAAATGATGCGCGAACGCCGGAAATAAAAACGTGACGCGCACGGCAATGGACAACAAAAGGCGATGAGATACTCCACATTGATTCAAATGTATTTCACTTTTGGCGTGATGCATGTGGAAATGCCGCGATGCGGCAATAATTTTGCGAAATTACGTCGTGGAACGCGAAATTAATACTCATGTGCGAGGGCAAAACGCTGTGGCGTCGGTTTGTAGTTGTGCATTGCATGCTCAGCGCGATCGCGATTGCAAAAAACTTTCCTCGCCCCTATTTCGGCTGCGTTGCATATCTGAATGCGCAGCGGAATCGATCCTCCTGCTTTTTGCAATACAGTCATTCCTTGCGCAAACATCCCGCATCCCATTGACAGGTGTATATTAGAGTGCAATAGCATGCAGTAATAACGGTTGAATGACTCAATCACTGCGAACGAGCAAGTCGTCTAAGGAAATACATAGCTCCGAACATGCTTCGCATCAAAACTGAAGGTCCGGAACAACCAAGCTCAGGATGCAGGAGCGCATGTTTGGGGGTGAGAAGAAGTCGTCGACTTCAAAGCAGCCATTGTCCGACAAGATGGAGGTGGAGGCGCTTGCATAAAACGCCGAGGCGAAGAGTACAGCGCGCGCGTGGAATCGAAATGTTCGGTAAGAAAACACGACGCCAACGACGACAAAAGACTTTTGCTGGGGGTTTACCTAACTCCCAACTTCTTCTAACTCGCAGCGCCTCGCCTCGAAACTCGTCGCTCTTTATTCCGAATCATAAATATTTATAGATAAATCGCTGGGACAGATTTTCCTCTTGTACCCCCGCCGTCCTCTTGACCTCATCCTGTCAATATTTTCACCACTTACACCAACCAGCAGGACAGAATTACCTCGATATACCCTTCATGCATATTAAAATTAAACTTGGCACTATTTTTCTTGTAACTTCAGTTGGATTGAAGATAGCAGGCGTTTATCAGTTCAGTGCATCCTGTTGCCTTGGTGGTGGTCCTTGGCTTTCTTATAATTCGCTTCGTCGAGACTGTCGAGTTGATGGCATGATGGCATCCAAAGCCCGAGGATGTAAACAATGCCAAAGATATACTATTAGACTACCAAATTACCTTGCTCCCTCCTCCTCTCTTTCGTCCTCTCTCGCGCTTCGTATCTCACTGCCGGCTGCAGCGCGCGCGCAAAGACAAACCGTTTAAGGATTAACATACAAGTTGGGAATTTGTGGAGTAGACTGGCGAGCATTAAGGATTTATGATTCATGAACGCGCGACTTGACGCCGCGCTTCATGCTGAAATTTTAAAAAGGCACAAATTTGGCAGGCAACAGCGATGTCTCAAGCATGCATGCCGAGATATAAATACATGCGCTCCCCTTCGCTCACCCTCCGACCTCATTAATATTTATGTGCGACATAAATTTGCGGTTGGCAAAAATCAATCATTTTACTTCATTTGATCTTAAATATTAAACAGGCGACATTTTCCACGTAACATTTCGTTTAATCTTTCCATAACTTACATGTTGATGTTTTTTGGGCGACGTATACATTTTGTGATTAAATTCCGAAACAGTTTTGAGGGTTTGCGAATCTTCGCAAAAGCTTCGATTCATTCAATCTCAAATTGAGCCGACGCTAAATTTCGCAGAGCCGTCAGAAGTTTCGGATCAGTTGGATATCAGTTCTGACTATCGGTGGAGGTTGCAGCGGCGGCGGGCGGAAGTAAGAGGTGGAAGGCGAAGGCAGCAATCGCTTGTGCACCGATGTGTGCGTGTGGGTGGGTGTAGGGAGGGACGACCAGGCGATATGGAATAGAGAGCATTTCAAGGAACACCTCTTCGCCATCACTTCGCGAAACTTTCGCGCCGGAATTGAATTGAACGGACACATTTCACGGTTAATATCTAATACGAGCAGCGGCGCACGTTGACATTCCGATCGATGCGCATACATACCGAATTCGACTCCGACCCCAACCCCCACACCCGAACCCAACACAGTATGATGCAGAAATGCGACCAGTACATTTTCACACTCCATAATCTACATTAAAGAGATAATATTTACTATGACAAATGTAGTGCATTTATAAGCTTCGCCAAACCGGAAGTAAAGATATGAGACGCTTGAAAATGTACGAGCCAACGACTTCACTCCGGTTATGGGGAAATAGGAACGCTAGCTATCACGGTCAATGCGTGTTTCGATAAAAGGTTGTGCTGGTTACAAATGCCCACCGAATATGAAAACCTCCGACTGCGGCGTGTGGTGGCTTCGGGGGATGATGTCCACGCGCGTGTTTACGCGTAACCCGAGCCTCAGCAGTTGCGGGTAGTGGCCCCGGACATTCCGACCCGTTTGGCTTTCGCTGCGTTGCATGCGATAAACGCGACAATAAAAATGAAGATAAATCCGATGTCCCTTTTGCGAGGCGCCGCCCTCCGAAAACGCCTGAAACAACGCGGAAGCTTCGCAGCGCCAACAACAAACATCTTCAAAAGGTACACACGCGTCCACGCACCACTGTTTACCTGCGGCGACGCGACGTAATAAGCAATTATGAACTTTGCATTCAGCTGCTCTTAATATGCTGGCAACAGTGGCAACCAATTCAAACAAAATTCGCGTGAAAATTCGAACCAAAGGCATGTTTACTCCCGGTCAAGGGGTGGCTCACTGAGGGATCAGTCCTTCG
>JARJDQ010024646.1:0-10358 GCA_030264215.1 Geostiba sp. GC000077
TCTTGAAAATCGTTATGTAAATGTACAAAATGCAAATGAAAATGTTTAAATTCCAAGATTTCAAGATCTCGATATTTTGATCTTGATCTTGCAAAATCTTGACATAACTGATCTCGATCTAGAAAAGGTCTCCAAGAAATAATTTGACAATGCTTGTCTTGATCTCGAAAGAAAAATCTTGATCTTGATCTTGAATTTCGAGATTCTCGTCAATAACACAACTGCACAACAAACAGAGTGCAACCGTCAAGTGTATACCTTGTTTTGGATGTTTTACACCCTCTTACGTGTGTAAACACATGTGTGCTGATGCGAGAGGGTGATTATCCAGGGGTGAGGCGAAAAACCGCACAATCATTAAAATCTCCGAAGAGCGCTCGGGCCCGCCGGCGGCGTTGCCGATTGCATTACGTTTTCCATTTTCGCCACTCGTCGCTACATTCGTTTCTGGCCAATTTCCCTCCTAAATGCGAAATACGCGGCGGCAACCCCGAAAATCGGCGCACCACCGCAATGATTTGTCGTTTTGATTTCGCCCACCACATAACCGCAAACAAGAAACAAAAGGTACCTAACGATACAATCAATCCCAAAACCACCAACACCAAGGATCAAGCAATCAACACTTTTAACTTTTGCTTTGGTTTGAAGTTTGCACTTTGAACACATTGTATAAAGATAAATGGAGGGGTGACGGGGAGAGGTTATTATTAGATCTCTTAACCGCAATTTGTCCAATGAATCGGCACATTTTGACAAATCTACATTCGATCGATCGCCGATTGCAATCTTCGCGTTTTTAATTTCGGCCCGCAATTAATTATTCCCCCCTCCTTGATCCAGGGGAAGCAGCGCGAAATGAAAGTAATATATCCTTCATTCCTTCCGCGCGGTGCAAGAGAGCCATAAAAATACTTCGCCGCGCTGTTGCCACAGTGCAAAAAGGCCACTTCAAGCATTGAAGGCCCAAAACGAGTCGCCGTCGCTCGTCGCGGGGAATTCAATTGTTTGTTTTATAGAATCTATAAATCTCCCATCTGACGCTGGGGCTCTCCGACTGCCATCGTGCCATCGGGCCATCGACCATCGCGCATTCATTGTCAATGACTAATTTTGCTCAAGTATACAAAACTCCAAAACATATGCAGAAATAACAATTGGTTGGTTATTTTAAGTAGAGGTTATTTTGAGAATGAGAAGAAGAGTTGTCCAGGTGGACACAGCCCGCCATCGCCTGCAAACGCGTAAATACCAAATCCAGAGTAAACACAATCTTACAATCGTATGTCAAAGGCGGCGTGTGTGTGTGTGTGTGTGTGTTTGGACGATAAAGACACAAAGGGTGCAAACACCCGAGATCCCGGATCGTCGTTATTTGTTTGTTCTACCTCTCTTCCCAAGAGTTTAAGTTTAAGTTTAGAAAAACAATCGAACGACGGCTGGTCTCATATGGACGCAATGACGCAAAGTTTTATGCCTTGTGGGCGGAGCTTAGAAACTTTTAAACCGCTGTATCTCCGAAGATACGCAAAGCATCGATGTCCTTTATAGCACATCGCAATCCAGACATCTCCCGGAACAAAATGTATATCTTGGTTTTTCTTCAAATGGAAATTTCAAAATGGCGGGTTTTTATAATACAATACTCACATCTAAATCGTCCATCGTCATGCATTACGGGTGAATCCGTGTCGGTGGTCTGTCCATGCGAGCCGCCGTCGCCGTCCTCGGACATGTGCGCGTCCAGGCTCTCCTCCTTGACGCCCCCTTGGGGGCCGGAGTGGCTGGAGTGGCCGGAGCCGGGTGCGCCGCCAGCTAAGCTCTGCGGCTGCGGCGACATGGATGCGCTCGCCGGCGAGCACGAATCCGTCCTGGGACTGGGTCCGAGGAAGCGCTCGTCCGTCGGCGAGAAGATGCTGCCATGACCGCCCACCCCCGGATGCCCCTGGTGGCTCTCACCGCCCGTTTCGATCTTCAGGCACTTCGGCGGCGCGAACGCCGACGGCGACGGGAAGGCCTTCAAGTCGGCCAAGGGGCGGAAAGCACCCGAACCCAAAGAGAGGCCCGGATGGAGGAACTGCGGCTGGAGGTGGTTGAGGATGTGCGCTGGCAGCCCGCCGTACGCCTCCATGTGGCGGAGGCCAAAGTTTGACACGGAGAACGGCCGGTGGAGGTCTTTTGCTGCATCGGACATTTGGAACTGCAAAGGAAAGAAATTTACTAGGTCAAAACGTGCCGCAACAAGAGACATTAATTCCTGCTGCATACGTTGCACACTTGGTACAGCAGGAACAATAAACCTATTGTTTGCTTCTACTAATACTGAACGTTAGTCTAACTCCTCCGCTCCTCCCGCCTCCATTCCTATGCTGATATTGTTTTATTCGTGTTTGAAATTTGATGATGCTATTTGCAGCAGAGGTTTTTTATCGCCGCGATTACGGCCGCCGCCGATTTGAATGCAAAGCACACGATTAGGCAGGGCCTTGTTTTTGGTTTGGGGTTCTGGGGTTTGGGAAAATCACCTGTGGATTGAAGGGCCTCTGGATGCGGAGCGCGTCCTGCAGTCCGCTCGCCGCCTGCGAGAACACCACCAGCGCTGGCGAGCTGAGATGGCTCGCGTTTGGCACATATGCTGAATTCTCCATATTAGCAGTTTTTTTCAAAGATTCAAATTTCCAATTTCCAATTTCCAATAAAGCAAATCACCAGTTCACACTTTTCAAAAGTCTTAAAAGTCTTTAAAACTCACAAGAAACACTTTTTATTTCATTTCTTCTTTACATTTTGTTCAATAAATTAATTCGCTTTCGCGATTCGCACGCGCATCGTATGCGTATTCATAGTCGTACACGCGTGACGATACGACACTACCAACCGTCAGGCGATTACTAACGCTGCCTGCCTGCAATGCTGGCTGAGGACCGCTTTAGGTAGCAAAGAAAAGCCCCGCCCTGAGGAAGACCCAACGTAGCGTGCGCAGCACGTGTGTCTGCTAAAAACACGCCTTCACTATTTTTCTCTCTCACTAAGCAGGGACTCGCATTACCCGTCCTTGTTGCACATATAATAGGTACTTCCTGGAACTTGCTGGTGGGAGAAGAGGAAAGGCTAGTGTCCAACCAATCAGGGCACGGGATACTTGCCATTGGCTAGGTGTCACTGGTCTTGATAATCTTTACTTGTAGTTTTAGACTGCAGCGCCATCTCTTTGTGAAAATACAAATCAGGCTACAAGTATTTTATTCAAAAATCTGTATGTCTGTACAGTGTACATCTTTCGTATATAAATAAATTAAGGAAACAAGTAATTGACTTTGTTTCATTTAATATTCATATTTTAATGAGTTTCTTATATTGTTCAGGGTTTATTGCGTTTGTTGAGGCAACTTCTTTTACACATATAGCGATATTTTATTTTGCGGGTTGGTGCTCCTGTGAAATTTACAGCTGTCATCTGTCAACTTGTCAAATCGAAATTAAGAAATCACAAACGTCACAAACACCAACAGCAACCAGCGGAATCGGCGTTCGTTTCGATTCCTCACAATTTCCATCCGGCTTTTGCCATTTACAGAATCTCTTCACTGCGAACGTACACCGGCACTGATTCCACATGAAAGTCGCGCCTCGCTGCTCCCCTACACGCATTCCCTTGATGGCAAACACCGATTAGCCCAGGAGAACAACCGCAAAACAGGTAACTTATATCGCTCGTTAAGAAACCGCATATTTTTGTTATTACACACTGAAATTGTAGTCGCCCAGCGGAAAGAATGATGAGTGGAGTAAAGTCGAGCACATCTGAACGAACATCCATCCATGAAATGCTCAAGGAGGCTTCCGACTCGACCGAAGCGAACAACACCAAGAATTCGCATGATTCTACGACACCCAGCGGCGGCGCGCCGCCGAAACTCGGCAGCATACCCAACAGCACCAGCTCACCCGCCATCATGGCAGCTGCGAACGGCCAGGGCCAGCAGCAAGGCCAGGAAACAGCCACAATCTATCGCAGCCAGTCCAGGATAGAGCTGCTCAAGAACTGGTCAATATCAGCATACAAGTGCACCAAGCAGCTCATGTTTGAGAAGCTTGGTAAGTCCTCGCGGACGGTAGACACCGAGCTGGAGACGCAGATCGAGTGTTTGCGCGATACGCAGAAGAAGTACGCGAACGTCCTGCGGCTCGCCAGGGCGCTGACGAATCACTTCTATAATGTTGTTCAAACTCAAGTAAGTTTTAAGCATGTGTTCTAAACATCTAAACTCGATCAAGAGGCCGCACGCGGGTTGGCTGTATCTTCGATACGGCCATAAATTTAATGTGAACATTCACATCAAATTTTCTGAATTGTTCAGTTAGAGGAAAATGTTCACAAACAAACAAATGTAGTTGGTTTACCGCCGAGAAACCAATGATCTGTATAAAGTTACTGGATAGTGGATGAATTGAATTGAATTATCACATCAAACTAAAGCGTTATCAAAATGTACGGGTCGTTTACAGCATGCCTTGGGTGAAGCATTCTCGGAGCTCGCGCAGAAATCGCCGGAGCTGCAGGAGGAGTTCATGTACAACTCGGAGACGCAGCGCAACCTCACCAAGAACGGCGAGACGTTGCTGGGCGCGCTGAACTTCTTCACCTCCTCGGTGGCGACGCTGTGCAACAAGACGATGGAGGACACGATGCAGTCGGTGAAGCAGTACGAGGCGGCGCGCATCGAGTACGACGCATACCGCTCGGACCTGGAGACGATGACGGGACGGGGCGCGGCCGGTGATGGCGGCGCCGTCGACCTGGAGGACGCGCAGGCCGGCTACGAGCGCCATCGGCAGCACTTCATGAAGCTGCGCGCCGAGGTCGCCGTGAAGCTGAAGTTCCTCGACGAGAACCGCATCAAGGTGATGCACAAGCAGCTGCTGCTGTTCCACAACGCCGTCTCGGCGTACTTCTCCGGCAATCAGGCCGCGCTGGACGCCACCCTCAAGCAGTTCAACATCAAGGTGAAGACGCAGAGCTCGATGATCACCTCGTGGATAGAGCAATAACCGCGCATGCTTTTTGTACTGGTATCTCCCTACCCCCCACCGACATGATCCCACCGCTACGAGAGGCGAGCGTAATTTTATTTCTAGTCATTTCCCTGCCAAGACGACGATGTCCGAGGCACAAGGCACCGAGACGCTGCTGTTTTATTTATTATGATTTTCCTAAGATTAGGTAAGTTTTTATGTGTTTTGTCTCTTAATGTTTTTTGTTTGGTCTGGAGGACTGGAGGCTTTTATACTTAACAAGGCTTTAATTTGTGTTTGTTCTGTACTTGTATCACTGCAATTAAATACTAAACACGATGACTAACTATTGGGATCAAACACAGTGTCAGATTACTTGTTACTTTGATACTTTGATACTTCATAAATTCATACATTCACAATGACATAATTTTGGTTAAATAAGTTATGTATACCTGTGGCCTTGAGGCCGTGTTCACACATTGTTGATGAGCAGCTTCTCCCACTCAATGGTGACATTATACACCTCCTGCTCCAGCCATTGCACATAGTGCTTCTTGAAGCTGTCGGAGAGCTCGTGGCGATTGCCGAGTACCGAGCTGAGGCAGTTGTCCACCGGCTCGAAGTCGGCGTCCTTCAATTTGTTCGTGTAGCGACGATTATTGAAGCGATCAACGGACGCGCGCAGAGCGCACTCCTCCGCTTGGAAATCCCATGGCCGCGCGTCCAAATCTAAACAAATCAGAAAACAAATGTAAGGTGAAACAAGTAACGAAGTAAAGTGTGTTGAGAAGCGCGTGGCATAGACGCGCTCGCTAGTGTTGCGTATGTGGTGCGCGGTGTACGTGTGCGTAGTCCGCGTGTTCGAGTGTAGAGCACGCCGATGCTCTTGTTTACGGTGTAATCCAGTCGGTCATGAGAAACAAAACAATATCAAAACTAATTATGCACTTCACTTACCATTGCCAAACGCCCAATCGTCGTTCAGCCTGTGTCGGACCTTCGCGTAGATGGCGCTGATGGTCTTCATGTTGGACTTGCGCCACTGGCGGCCCAAATATTTCGTTTGCATTTTGAGTAGTTTCAGGACGTACAGCTGTGTCATGGCGTGGCGCACCTTGAGGGTGCGCTTTAGAATTGGCGCCGATTTGAACACCACAAGCATCTGCGCGCGAAAAGCATGAAAATTACCAAAATAGTGTTGTCGGCTTGTGTAACATACCATGATTCTAGAATGTTTCCATTTCGTCAATTTATTCAGTATGCGCAGTAAATTAATGCATGAGAAGACGTTCCTCCACGAGTACGGCGCTGCATCGCCGATTTCCAGACTTTCCGCGGTGAGCTCCGGCTGATCGCCGATCACGCACGATGGAAAGTCCAAGATTGGAATCCTGCCGCCATTTTGAATATCGTCACAAATATCTTCACAAAACAGTACATAGCACAGTACTTACATGTTTTTGGCCCCAACGTAAGCCATGATGTTCTGATTGAAGAACTTCAGCACCAGCGGTATGCAGTTGGCGAACACTAGATGCTGCGACATGAATTCGAACTGGTAGATGTGGTTCAGCTTGAAGTGCTTGAGCAGCAGCAGCAGGATGCCCGAGACTGCCTTCACGATGATCTCCTTGTGGCGATTCACGTCAATGCCCAGCTTCATCGACTGCAAAACAGTCATTCTACGCCAAAACAACAGCAAGGTTAGGTTTGTATTAAATTTCTATGCAATGTTGGTTGCCTACGGCATTTCCTCCGGTAGAACATCCGCCATGATGTTGATCGAATCCGTTTTCGCCTTGCTGGTGGGCGCAGCGGCGAGGAGGATCTTCAGCAGCGCGATCATGTACTGCGGCAGGTTGGGCAGCATCGCCTGGTAGAGCGCCTCCGTGGGCGTTGCCTCGATCTCGTACTCCTTGGTGGAGAGCGGATTGCGCGCGATCTCCTCCTCGCGGATGATCTGCAGCTCGCTGAGCGCAATGTACATGTGCTCCTTGAGCGTCTTCACGCCGTCGGCGATGGGCTTCGGCAGGCCGGCCAAGCTCTCCCGATCGCCGGGCAGCGTATACCCGACGAACTTCATGCGCGCCGTATCCAGGAACGCGTCGATGTCCTTCTGGCGCACCTTCGGCTTCCATGGCAGACCGCGGTGCTCCGGCACTGCGAGCGGGGGCGGCGTTGAGGCGCGATTTTGGAAATTGTTGAAGCCATTCATACCGTTATTGTCGCCGGCGTTGTCCATCGGCCGGCGCTCGTCGTACTCGGAGAGTTCGACGACCTCATCGCCGTTGTTCATGCCCATCCCGGCTTCTAACTCCATGCCGAGTGTATCGTGATCGTCCAGGGAGCTTTGTTTCATTAGAGACTAGACAATAAGCATAAAAAATGCATGTTGGTGGGCTGTGTCTTAGATGCGGTCGTGAATTTGTGCGCAATAATTAACATTGGCAACCAGCGAAAGAAAAAGTTGAACGATGTTTTCTAAATGTCGGTTGGCTGTATCTTAAACACGGCCTGGAATTTGTTGTGAAACATCCATCCATTAAGGCAATTAAAAGAATTAATAATTGTCTCCTTTAAAAACCTGCAATGTCATTTTTTGGCGCAAACGTTTAATTCGACAGAATAGTACAATCTCAGTAAACCATGCATGGTATCATCCTCTTCGTCTTGAAAATCTCTATCAATTGCTACTAAATAATATAATATCTAAATCCTCCCTCACAAGTTATTCGCAAAAAAACAAAATAAAATTAGTTCTTACCCGTCGAAAAGGACGTTTGTCTCTCTTAATATTCTGAGTCTCCAGCAAATCCGTAGCACTAACAGGAGGTGAAGACGCCCGCATTGTCCTCGCAATTTCCATAGTGTCCTCATCCTGCGGAGGGAGATCATGCGCAGCTCGTTTCTGCATTTTCAGCTCTTTCAACACATCCATGCCACCCAAAGACACCAAAATCAACTTCCACAGCAGTAGCAACACTTTCTTCATGGGAAAATGCGGCGCTGCCCCTCCGCAGAATCGTGTAACCATTCCTTAAATATTCAGCAAGCATTGCATTCGCTGTACTTTCCTGTATGAAGAATAAAGAAACATTGAAAATATGAAAATACATACCCAATAACTTAATCACAAGCAATTCATCACCAGAATCGCTTATTTCCTGACAGAACGACTCCACCTGTTCAGCGTACTGCGAAGCTTCGCCGAGATTCTTCTCGTTGCGCATCATCTCGGTGATCATGTACAAAACACTCAAAATAACGCGCAAGTCCTGCGAATCGGCGAGTGAAACGGCGAGCTTACGCATTGCGACGTGTGCAGCTGCATTATTCCTGTAAGTCAAAAGAAGACAATGCCAGTCAATACTCCTGAAAGGATTCAAATCTCTCAAATCAGAGTTAGTAGATAGGGTAGCTCATGCTGGAGCCATCTTGAGTCATAAGCTTACGCAATTTGAGTTGCCTATACTCGAGCGCCATCTCGTTACTATTTTTTAAGTGATTAAAGTAAACAAATGACAATCTTTCTAGTTTTTGCACTAAATCAATTCATTATTAATAATGCAATGTAAACATTACTTTGTTCTAAAGCTCCAGTGCAAGTTTTGTTGAGTTTTATTGGTAAATCATCGCAAAACGTCAACATTTCTAAGCTGCACGGCCGGCTCGATACCAGCGCCATTTGTGATCTATGTCATCATAACAAATGTAAGTATGGTTGACTAACTCACTCAATTTCAATGTTTAAAAGCTCGGTAAAGGCGCTAAAAACGCCTTGATTGTACAGCTGCATGCAATTACTTCGCGACCACTGCTGCTGCTCGGCGTCCGATTGCATCTCCGCCCAGCAGCCCTGCGCCAGATACAGCAGGCATCTGGCAGCGCGCATTCGCATTGGCTTGCTGCTGACTTCCAACTGGTCCAAGAGCTTCATCACCACGCTCGCGTGCTGCGCTTCAGTGAGCTTCTGCCACGACGGCGGCAGATCGTACTGCTCCATCTGATCCTCAAAGGCTTTCACATTCAGCTGTAGCTCTGGATGCTCAGTGTAGCTGTAGAGCTCTGAGATTTCATTTGCCAGTGTGTCGGAATCATTGTAGATGAAGTCCAAATCAAGAGATTCAATTCCCTGGGAATAAGACTGGATACAATTGGATGTAAGTTGGAATGCCTGGTATTTTGCACTTACACAGTAGTCCTGATTGGCTTTGTTGTTCTCACCCATGTTGGACATCATTGAGTAGTCCATGGCTGGGCAGTGTTAGTCAACAATAGACTCAACACCAAATTAAATAACTGTGAATTCTGTGAATATTATCGTGGAAACGGTGTCATTTTTACGTGCAAGTGTTGCAGAACACTTGGGCTAAGTCCACTACCAGTGGAACGTACGGTTTATAGGTGTTTACTTGGATTATTGATAATTTTAAGTATTTTAACTCTTCAGCTGTTGAAAATAAAAGCAAAGAGAAGAAGCAAGAATCAATGCTGTCATTATTTACTGTCATTGCTGTCATTCTGTCAAACGGCAAACGCGGAAAACGCAAACACAATCATACATGAATATTGGGTTGCCTACATTGGATTCAATTATTTCTGCAGATCGTGCCTATTTTATTTTTTATTTATTATGTTATTGTAAAATTTACGTCTCTTTTCCACTTTTAGTATGTAATGTACTATTATAGTACGTTTTTGTTTGGTTTTATATAGTTGATGTGCATGATGTGCATGATTCGATAAAATGCGATTATTTTATCGAATCGGCGTAGGACGAAACTTGGTGGCTCGTCCTTTATAACCTGCATAAATTTTACAATAACATAACAAATAATAGTTATTTATGAAATTAGTATGTAAAGTTTAATTTTAAGATGCGAGGTCGAGCATCTTAAAGGTTTGTTTGTCCCCAAGTTAATGCCATATACATATATTAGCGTTTATATATATATATGGTTAATGCACGTAAAATAAGAAATCTGCCAAAATTGTTAAATTGGAATAGAATAGGGCATTTTTAGGAATTGTAGTAATAGCGCAATTTTTTAGCAAATTGTAATAGATCTGTTACAATTGTAGTAGCCGGCACAACACTGCATCTTATAAAGCTGGACATTGACTATGATATCCCGAACGTCAGTTAAGTTAGATTCTAACTTACTGATAGTCAATGGGTAAATCTGCTACAACTGACTGAAATTCCCGACTTGCTTCAGGCCGCGGACTTTAGTTGGCGGCGTCTTTAAGCGAAACATAGGGCCGTGAAGCTAGCGAGGGTTCTCGGTCATATAAAGGCTGGAATACAATGCAACGACGTATGACGACGTACCACGTCG
>JARJDQ010024663.1:0-11297 GCA_030264215.1 Geostiba sp. GC000077
ACGCAAACTCATAATGTCCCCGATCGGGAGGCTCTCCGCCCTAAGGTTTCCCACCCAGTGCCTACGCAAAATACGATCGAGTCGTTCCCACCGCAAAATCGCTGAATAAAATGTCGCTTCGTATTTGATTGCTGCTGCATTGCGCTGAGAAAACAAACTCGAATTGCAAACAACGCGGCGCGCAGTGCAAGAGCCTCCGATAGAGAAGCAATTTCGCTCGGGACTATCGCACAACGGTATCTATCTCGGCGCGGTATCAGTTTTCACAATGCACAATTTCTTGGTAACAATCACGGCTCCATATTCAAGCGCGTACAAGAAGCGGGCGTGTATCGTATGTAAAACGTGGTAATTTGCTTTTGCGCAGTCCCACCGATGCTGACGATACCAAATCAACTCGAGGGCGCCTACATCGGGCAGGACGTCGCGTTGGAGTGCCACACGGAGGCCTTTCCGACTTCAATCAACTACTGGACGACCGAACGAGGCGACATGATCATCTCCGGCAGTAAGTAGCAAAAAATAAGTGAGAGTCCAGCGTCAGCGCCCGGTCTCCCGCCCAGCCAACATCCAACAATAGCACCCACTCTCCGGACGCGTCGAGTTCCTCGTCAAGTAATAGAAACCTCATTCAATCGTAGCAAATTTGTCGGGCAAACAAAAAGCGGGGAGCAAAGAAAAGCCTGGGAATGAAGGCGCCCATACACACTGCACTTGTCTGCAGTGGCACACTGAAACAGGCCGACATCAATCAAGCCCCGGCGTTTGGAGGAAAAAATTAGGTCGTAATGGTAAAAAATGGTTGCAACTCGGTGCGCAATTCGCTACCGTCCCCTGCGCCACACACCCTTCGTATGTAAACAATTGTTCTGTTCCGCCGCCTCCCCACTGCAGAGAAACTTTTCGGTGATTAACGATTCCGTTTTGATTTATACGCCGCACCATTGATCAATCAAACTAGCGAAGTACGCGCTGCCAAACATACAAGTCCACTTTAAAACAATCTTGAGGTCCGCGCGGGGGAAGCGCCTCAATTAAACCGCAATTAATTAATCGCTTTCGGTCAGACCGGTGTACGGTGGTTTAAATCAAATTGGTGACCGAAGCTCCCTCACATGCTCTCTGAACTCAAGGAGTGGTATCAAGAGGACTGGGGGACCGGTGCTGTAAAATTCATCATGCGGCCATCAAGAGTGATGGTGGCTCGAGTAGATGTGGTGTATGTTTGACATGTGTTCGTGTGCTGTTTTCGCAGGCGATAAATACGAGGCGGTCTCCGTGGACAACGGATACAAGAAGTACATGATGCTGAAGATACGCAATGTTGCGCAGATTGACTTTGGATCATACAAATGCGTCGCGAAGAACAGCCTTGGCGAAACTGATGGGGTCATTAAACTGGAAGGTAAGTCTTGCCCCTCTCTAGTTATTCGCCAATCATCTCATTTTTTTTTTGATTTTGGTACATTTTTGTTGCGCATGGTGTTTTCTTCAAGTCTGGCTCTTTGAGTCTGCCTTGAAACACATGATACATCCTTCATCCAATTGTCTATGTGCTCGCCATGTTGGCGCAGCGTCGAACAAAGCGCTATTGCTACATTATGCTGATGCAATTTCAGAAATCCCGGCACCTACAACAATAAGAACGACAACCCATTTTCCGACAATGGTACCGAAAAAGAAAGGTACGAGATAATGTGCATGAATAAACATTTGTGCAAATGAACGAGCCACTTTTATGAGTACACAAAGCCCGGCAAAGTGCCACTGCCAACAGCCACTGGCAAGAGGATGCTTAGACTTTCATCCGCTTGCGTTTTGCCTCCTCGAATTTATTAGTTTCCACTAAATATAAACTTTTAAGTAATTTACTACAAACTTTACTCTAGTCTAGAGAATAGAATCATATGCATTCCCACAAAGGCGGGGTTTGACTTTTTTGTTCGTTCATGGAATCTTTTTGACATATTGCATGCAAAATGTGGTATTTCTTGCACAAAGTTTCAAACATTCCCGGCGTCTCCACAAACATTTTCATTATACGCTCGTGTTTTTGGTGATACATTTGTTGATTACGTAATGAATTTGTTAACATATTGAACATGCAATAAGATCGCTGGAAAGGGCATGAAATTTGCCAACTTACCACGTTGTATAATTTCATAATTATGTAATTTTATTGCTCATTTGAAATTGCCAATTATTTTTCTTTCATAAATTTTTGTTTCTCTTGCCAATGAGCAGTATGTATTTGATTATTGTTGCATCTTACATGCACTGCGAAATATATCAAATTTAAGGAAATTTCTCGCTCTTCCCAATGATGCTAATTTCATAACTGTGGTTCTTCTCATTTTGGAGTTAATGGGCGTCTAGTAAAAAAAAATCGCGTTGATGATTGAAAAATCTACAAGAAGCAATATCTTGAAAACTAAAATCAAACGAACAACTATTGTCGTACAAAATTTTAGACTCTTAAATGAACCATCTTGTAAAAAAAGCACAACATAGCTTGTATCTTTGTATGTTTGTATCCTCGGCAAATTGTCCACCACGGCAAATCCTCAGTTTTGGTCCGATAAAGATGAAATTTTGTGTTTGTGGAGGCGCCGGGAGAAGACTGAGTTTATGAATTTGTCAATTCGTACTAGATGAAACACACTTTGCATGCTTAGATTTTTCTAAACTTTTAGTATGTCCAAAAAGAAACCATCAACAAACTAAAAAATGCAATTCCCATCTTTGTTGGACTTAGTCCAAGCAAACACCAATTTTTTTGCTTTTATCTCGTGTTCTCTAAATAGGCCCTAGACTATTTTGCTCATATTTGTGGTATTATAATAATTGAACCCAAGAGGAACGCAAAATAGCACTTTGTATATTAAGGGTAGAAAGTGCAATTTCATTGTTGTCTGTTCAAAGTTTATTCTATCTTCTATCATGAACAGATATAGTTAGTTACCCATTGTAATTCTTGAGAGCAGCTCTCGAACCGAAGACATGTACTCAGCTTCTTCTGCAGCCAGTGTCATATTCATTCCAGCTTCTTCTTTAAACACAAGTGTTTAAATAACTATCAAATATCAAACGGTTTAAAAGTGATATTTTCAAATGCCCTTCACATGTTAGTTACATCTCGAACCGAAGATACATCAACGTATTCCCTCCTCCCACCGGTTTATAGATGACCAATAATATTTATGTTCAGGTCGTGTGCGCGCCGGCGACCGGCGTGAACGCGGCGGCGGCTTCGACGACAACCGTGTAATTGCTGGAAAAACCGACGTCGGCATCCACCAAGGTGATGAATTAACCCCTTTCGTGCAACACATTCCATCACCAACACATAAAACCCTCCCGTCTCGCAACTTGACTTTTTATTTCGCCCCTAGCTAAGTGCTCCTCAAAAAGGTAATCCTTCGTTTAACTTGTTGCAGAATATGACTACGAAGGTGACGGCGAGTTCACGCTGCCATCGCATCGACCGTCGATCATCCGCGAGCCGCCGGGGGCTTACAGTG
This sequence comes from Geostiba sp. GC000077, assembly GCA_030264215.1. NCBI lineage: Eukaryota > Metazoa > Arthropoda > Insecta > Coleoptera > Staphylinidae > Geostiba > Geostiba sp. GC000077. The sequence continues at coordinate 3,522 of JARJDQ010024663.1, forward strand.
GGATCGGCACCGCCTCCAGGACGACGTCGGCGGCGTCCAAGGCACTCATAATCTACGCAGTGGTGCTGTGTCTGAGGTGATCCTGCGGCGGTGTACTTTAAGCAGCGAGAGACAGAGAGACATTTTTTACATATCCAGCTCCTGAGACTGACTGAGAATACGCCTTGCGTGGATCTTTGCGAGCAGAATGCATGTAATTTACTACGTAAACTAAATCCAGAAAAATATGCGCAACGCGGAGACGTTTGTAAATAATGTATAAATATCAAAGTGTGTTTACATAAGTACGACGCTGACGAGGCTGGCGAATGCAATGGTTCGCATCCGGTGTACATAATACAAATGATTCCTACGATGAGAAAATGCTACGCAAAATCGCAAAATGTACGGCAAAACGCATTCAAAACGTAAAACATTATGAAGTATTAAGAATTGAACATAAAGCAACAAAATGCAAAATGCATATTGAATAAGTCGCCCGCTCTGTCATTAGTGTTGATTTAGTTTTGTTCTTTGGCGAGTTTTAAAACAAGAAAACATGAAAAAATATGAAAACGCTAGAACTGCCTCAATTGTGAGTAGTACGTGTGATAAATGAATCGAGCAAAATTGTATCTTAGCTAAAATACTATATATTGTAATCAATCGGTGAATAAAGTTTAAAACGTAAATGTATCCAATGTTGCAATTTCTTGCATTTTAAAAGTTTCAGGAAGCTACCTTTCAACCGAGAAGAAGCTGTTTTATCACAAATAAATATAATGCAATCATTGAGGAACAAAGCCAAGGGCTGCTTGTAATGTCGAGGTTCTTTTGAAGTTGTCGCACCTTATCATCGTATCCCCTACTGTGTTTGACTCTTATGACGTCTTTTTCCGTTCGACGGTGACGCCGAAAAGCTCGACTTTATTTTTATTAAAGGAGCAGATGAATTCTTAGTTCCCTGTCGATAGGTAGGTATTCCAGGGGAGTGCCTCTGTTTGCCTACACGTGCAGATCGAATTCGAGAAGTAATATCGGCGTGTGTGTACTTTAAACCCAAATCCCTGCAATATGCCACGACGATTTTCAGTATTTTTCGTAATATCTTCGCCGACGTTTTATTTGGGGAAAGCCAGGAATGGAAAGCACGAGGATGGCTTGTAAACAGCTCTTACAATTTCAATGAAATATTTAGCAAAAATAATAGTAAAGTCATGTAAATCTGGAGACCTATGCAGTTTTTGCACCCTAGGAAAAACCTTGTGTTGCCGTTTCGAGGGCGGCGTACTTTTTTCACGCTCGGGGCGTATTTGTTTGTCGCTTGGCGTGTTCCCATCTTATCTGGTCGCGTCGCTTGTTTTTTGCTATTGTGCACACATGCGATTTCCCTTATGCAAGGCCAGCGGAGAAAAGCAGCTACACAGCAATGGGGAGGGAAAACGCAGAGCGCAATGAATAAAATGTTTCGTCGAAAGTCCCTTTGTAGTTATCGGGGGTGTTGGTGTTCCTTCTACCCGCGTGTGTACGGCGAGGCGCTTTTCCATCGGATTATCGGATTTCATTTTCCTAACGCGATTTTGGGAACAATCCCTTAACGGTTTTCCAACTCGTTCCATATTGCAGGACGGCACCAGCATAAGGCGCGGGAAAAGTTGGTGAGGCGCTTTTCTGGAGTGCGCGTAAATGAAAATCGCAATTAGAGTTGTGGTCGTCTGGCGAGAGTGCGCCCTCACGCGCGGTATAAATATCCCAACTGGGGGGAGCCAGCGTGGCGCCACGGGTCGTGTACATCGAAAACTGCATTATTAACTAGTCCTAGATGTAATTAGGATATCACGAAGTCGACGAGTGTGCCGCACTACGTTTTGCCACTCTATTCCCCAACGGAGCGCCGCGTGCGGGCGCGTGGTGGCGAAATAACGGTCGGGGCGGAATTTCCTCGCTCGTTTCTTAAACTGCCTGCGCACCACCATCGGGGTCCAGCCGCCCTGACAGCGCCAGATTTGCGGTCGTGTTTTTTCCTCGAATGCGAGTTTGGCAAACCGTCTAAATAATTTACTCCTCGCACGTCTGCATCGACATCAAATCTCGTTCCATTATCGGCACGGCAACAAATTTCGCCACGCTGAACCGAGAACAAATCCCAATGAGATACAACCAAAAAGACCACAACCACAATCACATCACTCGTACGCTGATTAATAGAAGTGCCATGCGATGACAACAACTGCCATGGTATGCTAAGAAATGCTAATTTATTAAAGATGGATCCTGTGTGACTAAGTACCCGCTTGATCTGCATCAGCGGAGCGTCGCATAGTTTTGAAGACTAGACCTTTAATTTTAATTTGCCCCCGGGATGTAATTCATTATTATGCATGAGCTACGCTGAGATCCGGTGTGCGGGTGCTGGTGCGGGTTGCAGGGAACAGATTGGTCCGCATTCGGAAGAGGGGAAGTTTGGATAAGCTTACGTACACACACTGACATGCGACACGCGGTGGCGGCTACTAAGGTAACACCGTGAAATGGAACTGCTTTGCTCCGACGAACGATACTATAATCGAGTCCAATAAACAAAGGAAAGGGTGGCGGTGTTGGCGCTGCGATTGCCGCCTGGGTAGTTAGACAATTATACGAGTTTTCCCGGCGATGCACACGCAGGCAAAGATTTTCGAGAAACCACGGTGCGCATACGATGCACAACAAATACATTCTGTGAAATGCACTACAAATCGGATGAAACAGAATAATATATTCTAGCTTGAAACTGGGAGCTGGGAAATACATCCCCATACTGCTGAATTAATAATCACCATATGCAACACGCAACTGGCAATTTATTAAAACCAAGAATCACCCGAGTTCATGTTTGCAAATACTATACCTACTAGGATGCAGTTGTAGATACATTTCTGGGTTCCATATTCAATCTGTCAGAACGGATTGGTGTTCGCGAACGACCTGACAGCACATGACAGACGGCATCGACTCCCGACGGGAATTTATGAGTAATGGTTTTTCCGCTCCGAGGTGACACGGAAACAACGTGTACTCTCTTAGCTCCTGGGCCAAGTTCTCGCCGCTCGCGCCATCGGAAGCCCACCCATCCGCCAAACCCCAAAAATTTACTAAACTACTCGAGCGCAACGCTCACAATCCGCGCGCTTTAATAGCTTGTTGCCATCAAAGTCACGCACGCGAATTGACAAGCCATTAGTGCTTATTCAGATTCCCGGGAAAACCATTAGCGGTTAAAAATATCATTCCTTCACAAGAAATATCACCCGCGATACATCAGAATGGTCGAAAACGCAATTAGCGCCGCAACTAATATGAAGCAAAAAAAAATCTGTCCATGATGCGAGGGGTCGCCGCGTGCGAGCACATGGCGAAGAAAATCAATTTTCCGGAGCTTAGGGTCGCTTCTAATGGACTCTAACCGACGCCAGCCTCTCTTTGTCATTCTTTTCGAGCAAATAGATTAATCAAGATCGCCACTTGCGGGGCCCCGCACTCCGGCAAAGGGCTGCGCAAACATTAACACAATATTGGATCCGGCCGCAGCAAGTCCACGAAGTGCGCAGCCGAAATCCAAATTACATGTTTTTTTCCTTCCACCTCGGCGCGGCTCTCGTTGAATTAATTGTTATTGTTCGTGGGGCTGCGGCCCAGGCAGTGGTCCTCTTTTTGTTCTCCCGTGGAGGGGGTGGGCTTCCGACACGAAAGTCTGGCACCACCACCGGCGAGGTCGTGCTGCGTGGTGCTAACCAAACAAATAAATCGACTGCCCTCTGACCACTCTTCATTCCGCTACATGCTGCTACAGCCTCCGCACACACAGGTGCCTCCAAACACGCCGCCTAGAATTTCGGTGTTCATACGGTCAAAACTACGCCAAGGGTTGAAATCGCAGCCGGAAACAATCAGTATTGGCGGGGATTTCGAGCGTGCGAAGAAATTTATTGCGAGTCAACGATCGCAACCGTAACGAGACCGATTAATCTTATCGCTAATTCGTAATAATCTGAGAGCGAACCACACGCCAACGCACATCGAGGAAATTGAGTGATAATCGTTCTACATAATTTCACAATGAAGATTGCGCGCGCTCGCATATTCATTAAAATTGAATTATGGCTGGTGAAGAGGACGCCGGATGCCAAATGGCGAGGAAGCGAATGTGCGAGGACGATGGGGGTTGCGTGCGTGCGCGATTTAATTCAGCCGCGAGGCGCAAACCATTTTGGGTCTTGGTGTGGGGGATGGAAAAATTTGTTTGAGATCTGATTGTGTTAATAGTGTTTGTTTTGCTAGGCAGATATCCAATACTTACGAACGCTTTGTAGATGCCACACCACCCAAGGCTATAATTATAGGTCCCCGTTTGCTATTAATTATTAATATTAATATTACGCCGATTATAATGTAATGTGTAAAATTTACCAATTTATTTCAAGATTGTGAAAATTATATGGTCAACGATTCACTGGGCTTACACACCTCAAATGTTGACTCATTAATAAGACATAATGAATGGTGGAGGCGCCAGAGTATGGCGTGTGCATGTTGGGACTGCGTGGCTGTTCGGCGTCGGCTGAGCGAAGTGAATTAGGGTAAGTAAGTAGCTTCAACAAGTGTGGCCGCCCCTGCGTTCCTGCGGATCGGAGATTTCGACGTGGCACGCCATCACGTGGGCCCGTGCGCGTTTGCCGCCATCCATTATACAAGCCAGACAATTTATTTTCCTTAGCTCAAACAGAAGATCTTGAATATTGCATTGCGCCTTTATCCGGACTGCGCCTCGAGCCTGGGTGGCGGGCGGCGGCGTGCGCTTCCTTATATAACACCCTGCGAACGAACGAAACGGCAGAAATGAGCAGTGAATTTCACTTCACCGAGGGAAAATAATGGGCGGCCAAATTAAACAGGAGCGGAGAGCGGGTGGAGAGCCATAGAGAATATGGAGTGCGGCAACAGAAAATAAAAAATGCATAAAAAGATGAAGAAGCGGAGAGACGCAGGCAGAGAAAAATACGGAACACTGATGCTTTGCCAAGGCGTCGATTTTGACTTCCCTGGTGCATGTGGGTGCGCCACCTGGAAACAAACTATTCGCGGTGCTCTTTTTAACGAGAGAGCATGTTCGACGCACCCCGCCACTCGACATGACATCTCGAGTACAACACAAACTGCTCACATCCCCGTGAGAGACCCCCGGGCGCACACGAGGGAAGTTTACTTTTCCGACCACGTCGTGATTCTATTGTTGTGTGTTGGGGAACGTGTGTCGCGGCGGATTGCCACGCCGTGTGACAGTTGACTGGGCGCCCCGCGGGAGCGGGACTCAGGATGATTTGTGGTGGGCAGCGGCTGCAGACGGTTACCAATATCCTTCTGCACCACTTCCATGTGCCACTTGATCCTCTCTCTTTCCTCCTCCTCTCTCTCTCTCACTCTCTCTCACTCACCAACCTCGCCGCCACTTCGTATTTATCAGATGAAGGATGGCTTAACGAATCGGATCTTGGAGGCGGCGAAGGAATCTCCCGTTGGTATCTATCGATGAACTATTAGTTTCCTCTGCCAGGGCAGAAGCCATGTTGGGTGTCACTGCAAGCCGCTTGTTCGGGGGTCATCCCGGGCAACCCTTTTGGCTCTGACCGGACCGCCAGCGAACTAATATGATGGCGTGAAAAACGCGCGCGGCGATTTTTTGATAAATAGCAAACCTCTCGAGATGCACGACGCGCGGATAAGAAGTATAGGCAATAGTTTCGTAGATAGCGGGTATAAATCTTCGAATTCGATCTGGGGGAGAACCATAAATCGCACCTGGTGATCGAGAATAACGTTAACCGGCCTCACTAGTATCGGGGACCGAGATGCAAAGCGCCTCCGTGCCTTCGCACCTTGCTGCACGCTTCACGCCTCGCCGGAAACAGGGCGCCTCTCACCCCCTCCTCTTTCTTCATCCAGGATGTTCGTGCGCTTCGTACGGCTGCTTATAATGCGACGCTCGAAATAGAAAACAGATCCCACGATAATTCAGTACAATATATTTATTTATCGCTCTCATATATCAACCTAAACAGAACTCATATACTTAATGGTTACGTCACCGAGAGTCGCGTACATGTCACACGCAACCTGCGTACTAACATCCCATGCCAAGTCTAGGCAACAAGATTAAATTAAGAATGATGGGTGAATTGTGACAATTATAGCCAACGATTAATTTCGTAAGAAAAAATCACACATAGGCAATAGTATATTCCAACTTTCTTGATTGTCATTTACAGATTCAAAGGTCCACCGTTCAATCTCCAGAGCCACTGTATATAATCGATTGGTAGGTTTCCAATCGTGAATATTAAAGAATGAAACGTCAAATACTGGACGTGTGTGGTAGATGTGAGTTGTCAGGATGGCGTGGCGTAGGACGAACAGTTCCACGATAAACGGTGTCAGTTCAAGAGAGGTTTCCTTGTGAACCTCAAGAGAGGAGTTCCCTCTAAGCCGCAAAGTCCTCGTAACCTAACTTAGGTTCTTCAATTCGAGGTTTCTCATATGAATTGAGGATCATACAAAGCGCTTAGCTAATAACCGCAGAGTCAAGATTTTTGTAGTTGGTAAAGGAACCGACGACTTGTGAGTATAAAAAATGAAACCCAATCAATTACGTTGGATAGTATTAAGAACCTTTAAAAAAATGTGTCAATTATAGTCAACTTTTAAATTTGTAAGAATTATTTTTTAAACACCCGACAAGTGAAAAGTCAAGGGTTCGAGGGAAATTGAAGACTTTGTCGTACGAATTTAATGTTTGAGTATAATAGTCAGAATTCTTCCGCCGTTTATATTAGCTCTAACAAATATTTTAATTTGGTATATAAATTTGTATATTCATTACGCGACGAGTTTTTCTATCAATAAAAGTAATTTTGACTTGGCGGTTGTTAACGTATTGTATCGCCCTCAACTGTAATTGGTAAGGGAACTCAACAATTGGAAGACCTAAGCTGAGATCATTCTATTACCTAGTTGGTACTGTCATTGCCCGGAAAACGAATGGCCGATTTCCGTCTGGTAGAGCAATATTTTCTTACCAACTTCTCGTTAGTAATAATTGCGACAATTTTTCACGTTCATATTAGTTTCTAAAGAAAGTGTGACTGGGTTTAAATTATTGTGTTCATTTCATGGCGAGACGGGGTTATCCCCCAAGAAAAGCAATCCTAACTCGGTAGATCTTAGATTGGCTTTTTGTATCGCCCTCAACACCGCTATGCATTAAGAAAGAAATTGTTAAAGAACTCAACAATTGGAAGATCTAAGCTTTGACAATTCCATAGTCTAGATTCCAGATGGTACTGTCATTTAATCGTTACCTATACATTCATAAGACATAATGAATGGTGGAGGCGCCAGAGTATGGCGTGTGGCTGTACAAATCTTTCATCGTTCTTCATAGGTTCCAACGTAATTGATTGGTCATCGCACCAAATACCAATATTAATGAGTTTTACAGAGATTTAACTTAAATCTGCAGTGATGATTACATCACTTTCTTTATGTCACTTTCTTGGCAAAATAAACTATCGTTTAATGGGAAATGGTTGATTTCAGAGGCGATGTGCAACGCGAACCTCATAAAAGATCCATCGACGGTCCGAGCACGAAATGCTAACTCAGTTGTCGACATGATCCAATGGAAAGCAATTACGGGTTGTCAGACTTAATTCTCAAGACGACACGTTACGGACAGTAACTGGCAAGCCAGTTCAAAGCCCG
>JARJDQ010024666.1:0-10847 GCA_030264215.1 Geostiba sp. GC000077
GTTTCATGGCATTGGCTTTACTTGTAATTAAAACTAAAGTATCATTTAAACATTTAAACTTAAGTAAGTAATCCATTTATGGTCATGATCATAACTATCATGAGTTACTACTTTTCATACTTGCCAAGGATTATTGTCAGTGCGTCAACTCGAATCGACACTAATTGCTCCTGCTCTTGCTCAGCTAATAAATAAATTACTTAACGCTTTAACTCTTTGAGAGGTGTATATATAAATAAGTAACGAGCATTTTATCTCAATCTCACTAAACGTTTTCACATGTTTAGCACGAGTTAGAACTGTTTGAGATTGCACAAGATGTGTATTTGAGTACCTGACATAACAATCGGATTAAAATCAAATTCGCGATCGACTAAAAATAACCCTGAGGACACAGCACGCAGCATTCAAGTTGAAACTTGAAACATAACAATGGTGCACGATTTCGGTGACCAAAAGCTGTCGAAATTGCATGCCGATACCGTTTTGAAACATTGAAACATGAAAAGGTATGCGGAGAGAGTTTGGGATCAAAATGTGACGTGCCACGGTCAGAAAAAATGCACGCTGACGGCTTGCAAATCGACGAGTCGCAATCGCAAATATGATCACTGAGAAGTGATGTCATTGAATAAGGTGCAGCCTCATTGTCGCTGACAATCGGCGTTATTACATGCGATACTTTATGATTTTTCTCTGTTCAGATGACCGGAGTGCATCATTTCAATTGCTAAATAAACAAACAAAACAATTATTGGTAAAGATTAAACTTTGTGAGTGATAACATTCAGTAACAGTCAATTAATAACGCAAGAAAATGCTTTCAACAGCAGCGACGCAATATCGCTTTTTATGTGATTTTATTACCGCAAAGTATGACGTGAAATGTTTATGGAGCAATCATTTTTATTTTGAAGGATGGTCCGGTTTCCCACTGCGTTTGCATTTTACATGTTTACAAAGTGACAATTTTAGAGCAGCCATGTGCTTTCAAATGAATTTCCAAAGCGCCAAAGCTCATAAACGAATTGACCTTCCTTAAATTTAATTTGTTCCGCTTTGCCGCTTTGAGTTTACGTAGTTTACTCACTCACTGGATTTGTGTGGCAAAGAATTTTGGCCGGAAAATTGCCAACGAATTCATTCGCCATTCGCGATATCGCAATATCAACGTGCGGTGAATTTATTCACGCTGCTCGCTGGGTAAATGTTTGCACCGCCATAAACCTACTTTGCTAGTTCCAAACCTTCCGAACTCCCAACTTACATTTAAAATGCTTATTCAGTTTACTTACGAATCGACGAATTTCGGTAGTACGACGCGGCGGTTTGTATTTTGGTGTGCTAGAAGGAAATGTATGTACAGTTAGCTGTTTATTTGGTGCACAATGTCTAGAATATTTAATACCAGTTGCATTCGGCATGTTTTATCATCATGAAGATGGCACAGTAAATATTTCTCGCGATTTGTAAGAAAGTCGCGCGAATTTCTAACGGTCGCGCACAACACTGGTGTAGGTGAACCGCGAAGGTTACGTTCTGTATAAAAGTTGCCTACGTTTGGGCAAGCGCTACCAACCTAAAAATTCAAATGTAAAACTCATTTAGGGCCTCAATTATTCAATTAAATCTTTATAACATTCTATAACAGTGTGAATGCTTTCATTAAATGAAAACAGTATTTTAACATATTGCATAATTGTCCTTGAACTTCAATGTATGAAATATTTCGGAGATTACAATTAACTTCATTCGTTTGTCGTAGTTTTCAGCAATGATCAATGCACTCCAAACCAACTGAAACATGACTTCGTCATTTGTCCTTGCGACGACGACTAGTTGTAAGTATACAATGACTTTGTTAACTGACTTTGCTTTTCAAACGTTTTGCTGCAGTTTTAGTTTTATCGTCGCTTGCGACTTTGATCGCTGCAGAATGCCCAATAAACTTCCTGCAACTGCACAACAAATGCTACTATTTTAGCGACGAGATCGATTCGTGGGACAATTCGCATTATAAATGCAATTCGCTCAATGCGTCGCTGGTCACACTCAAGAGCAAGCACAACGATAAACGATTGACGGAGTATTTGCGCCATGAGCATTTAGGTACGCGCACCAAAATATTTCGGCTGTAGTCCAGTTGAAAGATTAATGGATTTTAAATTTGCAGGCACGAAGGAATGGTGGATTGGAGCGCGCTACGACTGGATGCAACGGCAATGGAAATGGGGCGCCACCGGCAAACCGGTCAAGTTCAATCATTTCAATCGCGCAGCGGCGCACAAAACCAAATTGGATTGGCACTGCGCGTTCTTAGATCAGCACCATAAATTTCAGTAAGTTCTCTGCAGTCGTAAAAACGCGTTAATATTTAAAGTGATTACGTTTCTTGCCTTCCTGAATTAAACCATCGCCTAAAATAGCTTCAATCAATGTCGCTGGAAATAGTTTAGCAACGCCCAACACCACAATATCATGCTTGCAGTTTTTGTTGAAGATTTAGTTGCTCACCAATTTCATAAAAAAATATTCACCCTTCAATGCATGTTTCCTCTTTCGTTAAATCCCATAAATGTGATGTGACTATAGGCAACCAAGTATTCACTAAGTATAATTTAATTATACTGAATGTGGCAAACACATTTCATTCATAATAACATTGAAAAATTATTGATGACTATCAGCAACTACAAAATTACACAGTTTTATAATGCGTAATGAATATGAACTCATTTTAGATGGAATGCCGATCCGTGCCATCGCAAGAAATACTTCATCTGCATGCAGAACGACCTGGATTTTCAAGGCGCTGTGGATGACAAAGACAATCAAATCCCCGTTATTGTCACGCGCAACTTGTTGGAGGTGCAGAATCACACCGCAGACGATGTCCAACCAGCATTTATAGTCGCCACTGGCGCGACGCCCTCATCGTTAAGGCCCAAAGGGAATCCGCGCCCGGGACGTCCACAACATCGTTTCGTGTGCCCGCCGGGGTATGGCTACGTGCGCAACTCCTGCTACAGGTTCTCCAAGACGCTGGCGACGTGGCAGGAAGCGTATTTTGCCTGCGCCGATGAGCCGAATGCAAACGGCACGCTGGCGGTCATCCCGGACAAGAAGTACGATCGTGGCATTCGGCGATATGCGAAACGCATTGGGGCCAACGCGCACGAACGCTGGATCGGTGGCATCTACGATTGGCAGAAAACGGCTTGGAAGTGGGCTGCCAACGGCATCATCATCCAGCACAAGGAGAAGGAGAAGGAGATTCTGCGCTGGCATTGTTTGATTTGGAGTCCTCTGCTTACTGATAAGTATGTCCTACAGTCCTCTTAAAATCAAATACATTTCTTATATTATCAAAGAACATACTATTAGGAATTAGGACCTCTGCAACCTAATAATTATGTTACAAATGTACCTATTATCTAAACGATTGAACTTTCAATTTTGTCACTAGATGTTGTAGTGTGATGTCACACTTGCATATTTACGGTAGGCAACCACACATACATATTATGTCCGATGGCTCACTGAGGGTGTGATCAGCTGATCCAGTTACTTTAATTTCTGTTTTGCGGCTACAAATATTTTATTCTTATCTACCGAATGTTTCGGCAACACGAAACTTGACGGCACGAAGCAAGTTATGATTATCCAGCCATAACATGCCTCGAAATATCATTGAACTACGTTTATTTTTCTAAGTCACCAACGCAACTCACAGTCAGTGCAGCCAACATGTTCTTGGTGAAAACAAAACTCCCCTAAGCAATTTGTAGTGTGACTCTCATCGCTGAAATTTTCAAAATTGAATCAATTTTTTCACCCCTAAGGAGGCTTCAGCAAATATTGAAAAATCTCCCTCAGTGTAACTTTTCATGAGGAACGACATATATTTTTTTGGGAATACCACCGAACAAGTCTAGTACTCTTTCAACTGTCTTGGCTTGATTTCAGATGGACATCGGATAGTTGCGTATTGAAGAAACACTACATCTGTCAAGCGTCGCCGAGGATCTACGTGCCGATGGAGATGAATCGTCGGCCACGGCCCGCAACAAAGGTAAACGCTAAGGAGGGCGGCTACCCCCATAAGCACAAGTTCGATTTTGAAGCACTTTTAGAGTTTCGTACGAATGCGACGCATCGACAACAACAGTTTCACTACAAACGTTTGTAGCTTCAATTGTTTAATCCTCGGATATTTCTCTTGCTGTCTTGCTTTTTATAAAATCTAAAATCTAAATGCTTATATTAGTTACACTTTACACGTTGTGTATCTGTGAATTGAACATGTGATTGAAAAACAATTCAAGTATTAGATGCTCTTCCAATCAATGTATTTCAATGTAAACTAGATAATATGTATTTAATGTTTCTTAATTTATTTTACACCTAATAAATAATTGACTAATACAAGTAGATGACATCAATGTTTAAAATTGATTGCCAAGTTGCTTTAACTCAATTTTAAACACGGATTGTCTTTTGTTTAATATTAATGATACAATTTAACGCTTTTCTTGTATCATTTTAGAAATCCCAGAAACAAGCAAGTCTCGAACTCGAACCGAGACAAATTTAAATTCGTCTGCAGGACCCAATGATGAGAGAAGAAGAAACTGGATTTTAATCTAAAAAGTGTGACGTAGAGATATGCTGCCTTCAATCTAATCGTAGATTTTTACGGATAGTTTTCTTTATAATATACGTGTTCATTCTTACTTTTTACATCATTATTTAATAATTATTGTTATTCATGTTTTTTTGTTACATATGTAACAATTATATATTATATATTGTACAATGTTTTAATTTGATATGTTAATTAATAAATGTATTTTGTGTAAATGCAGTCACTAGGTATCTTTTATATTTAATTAGAAGAGATGGAACAGATTGAAATTGTTTTTTATTTAGTTTTAAGACTGGTAGCGACATCTATGCTCCAAGCGCTGAAGTCTTGCGAGTTGAGGATTTCATCACTTTTAGTTCGAGTGACGTTTCATAGAAGCCGCCAAATGTTGCAAATATAAATTCCAATTTCTAAAATCTATATTCTAATAACTTGAACGTTCGAACTAAACGCTTAAATAATTATATATCCCCTGTTATTTATGCATTTTTGGTACATATGTAATAATTATATATTGTACAATGTTTTATTTGATATTGTGCTGAAGCGCTGGATGGCGTCTTCAGCGGGTGTGGGGTGTTGGCTGAGATCTTCTTCAACCACGTGGTTATAAAGAAAAAAAATCCTTTTACGCCAACTAAGGGTTTTTATTCTCCCTTCCCAACGTTGAGTTTCATCAGTTTAAGTTCCAGTGATGTTTCACAGAGGGCGCCAAATGCTGCAAATATAAATAATTTCTAAATTCTTATAACTCGAACCAACGCTGAAAGTATAGCAATTAAGCGTAATAATGAGCAAGAAAATTGATACCACCATCATTGTTACTTCAAAATAGAAATGCTTCTACCGACACGACATATCAATGTGAGTGTAGTAGAAAATTTGCGATATAATTTGTTGGCATATGTCCCGTTTGTTCCTGCACACCATGCGGACCTGAAACTAGATGACTAGAAGTTTATTACATGCATGTGGGCTGATTAGCATATCGGTTGCACATTGCACATGGCAACTCAACCGCCTTTCGTTTGCCGATTGTCGGTGCCGATGCGCTTCGCATTAAAATGAGTATGTCATTTTATTTTATTCGCCAACTAGGTTGAACGGTATCTCGACGTTTCGTGACATCGCGGCTGCGTGCGGTTAAAAAATTAGCATTTCGAGGGCATTTTCGATAAATATGATATTGGCGACCGGCGGAGTTCAGCGACTAATGCACCGTGACGTCGGTAATAAATTCCTCACGCGCCAGCAGCGCCACCATTTGCTTACTGGCCAAATGTTCCAATCGTTCCAATAATTCCAACGACTTGCTGTTTATGCTGGTGTAAATTTTTGCACATGTATATTGGGTAGTCTAAGCACGTGTTGGCAATATAATGAATACAAAATTACAAACTCGTGCTAATAATTCACAGCATTGGCATATTACCAGCTTACAGGTCGAGTCCGTCCATAATTTCATAATAAAGGACTAATAGTTGTGCTGCACTATTCAGCGTTTAATATTTCGTGGTGATAATGCAGGCATTACACACGCTCGAGAGGGAGCAGTTTTATGAGTGGATATCAAGCCAACACACAATGGCATCCTCGCATCCTGGGTGGGCACAGGGGTGGGTCGGGTGAGTATAGTTCCAGGGGTTGGCAGCTATTAGCTACCGTTGGCCGCCGCCGTGCGAGTAATATATTAATATAGCCGGTGCCAACCCCACGTCGGGGGTGGGCTATTAATTCACGCTGACATGTATTAAAATTCCCGACGCTGGCCCCTCCGCTGATCTTTCTGTCTCGTGTCCTGTGGAGTGTGGACCTTCACACATACATTCAACACACATTTATAAGGAGGACAAGGGTGCGGTTTTAATAAGGGTGGAGGTGGACTATTTCAATTACTGATTATTGCACTTTGCACTTTGCACTATAGGACTAGGCTTTACACACGATACACTTGATGCTATATAATACATTTAAAGAGAGCACAACGGCAACATTGCAAAAGCTTGAAACAGTAAAATTAATGAATGATGAAACGACCCAATCGTCATCTCCGATCGGCGTTTATTAAACTTTACCTTAACGTTTTCATTGCATTTGCACTTGCACTTGCTTTGCACTTCATAGCTCATATCAATTCCTTTCATTGCCGGTTTTATTTCAATCGTTCGGTCGTTACGCATCGCACGTTTTCCTCATTGAAAAGATTACGATCATTTTGCATGCGCTTCACTTCACTTCACTTCACTACACTTCATTCGTTCGACGTCTCATTGCTTTCATATTCACGGACAATACTGAATCGTACAATACGTCCAATAGTTGCGACCTTACACTTACGAGGATGAGCAATCCAATTCAATATTCAATATTCGACTTTTGTATATTCTTATCGCTCACAAAGGAGATGACGAGTTTCACGAGAGGTTGAGAGGAAAATGCGAGGCACGTGGCGACCTGCCGAACGCTTTCATCTTTGTGATTGTTTGATGTTTTGCTGTTTAATAAAGGTATACGCACACATACGCTTCAACTTCAAGAGGATAAAGGATCAAAATAGACTTGTTCAGTGATATTCCCAAAGAAATATATGTCGTTCGTGAAAAAAACGATTAAACTTTGAAAATGTATCCATTGAAGCACACTATAAATAGCTTAGTGGAATTTAGTTTTCACCAAAAACATGTTGGCAGCACAGACTGTTAGTTGTGTTGGTGCCTGAGAAAAACGTAGTTCAATATTTCGAAATTTCAATGCTTTCCTCGTTATCTCGTTGGCGTTAAGGCACGTTAAGGCTGGAAAATCAAAACTTGCTTCGTTCCGTCAAGTTCAGTGTTGCCGAAACACTTTGGCAGATAAGAATAAACTATTTGTAGCCGCAAAACAAAAATTAAAGCAACTGGATCCGCGCAACTAGATGATCTTGAAAGAACCAATCAGAATAAAGCATTCTCTCAGCGAGCCATCCGACATAATATGTATGTGTGGTTGCCTACCGTAAATATGAAAGTGTCACACTACAACATCTAGTGACAAAATTAAAAGTTGAGTAGTGTACTTTTGAAAGATAATTATTAGGTTGCAGGAGGTGAGTGAAGTCTATTGCCAACAATTATTTTTTCAAGTAAAACATGATCATGACTATGCATAAAAAAATCATAGCTTAAAAAAAATTATTCACTTGTCATTCTGGTATTTATCCTGGTATTTATATTAATTCAATATCCCATTGTGCTTGAACGCTTGAAGCTTGAGTTGCAGTGGGGTGCAAATGTTTGCAGAAACACCTGCTTTATTTGATTTTTAATTATCTGCGAATAACAAGCGTAGACATGCGCAGTTCATAGCGAATTCAATACAACCATGGGGTGAAGGGTTGGCGCACCCTATAATCCAATAAAACCGATTCACCACGGCAAGTCACGCTGAATTTTAAGAGGAGGGTTGAGGGTGCAACGATACAAGGGTATCCACAGCATACTCATAAATGTTAGGGTGATCTTTGCTCTCCTCTCTCGCAGGATGATGTTAAGACTATTTCTATTAATCAATATATTATTACAAATTGTCAAATTGAAAATTAATTAATCAATCCTGAAGATTTCCAACATTTCTGCATAACTTATCATATGCCTAGTATACTATAGGCACTAATTCCAAGTTGAATTTTTAAACTGAAGTCAATGACGACTGAGACGACTCGAAATGATTATCGTCCAAAAATGTGTTTAATTAATTCGAAGTGAAGTTCGTAAACGTTTCGATCGATCGATTCCATCGGTCGGCGTCGTCGTCGCGGCGTGTGTGTCGAAATGCTCGAAACATTCTCATGCGACCAATTAACAAACAAATTTGACGCTGATAACGGCGTTAATTACCAAACAACGGCCAGCGCACAGCGCGCTCCACGTTCCACGACTTGGGACTTGCTCAAGCATTTCGGCGATGCGCGTCTTGGAAACTTTAAATGTCAAGATTTCAACCATTTCAACGGCAATTTTCAAACGCAAACTCTTTGTGTATCAATTTACTATATTGTTTATTCCGTTTTGGCTTTTGTTTCACTTGGTGTATGTTTGGTTGCATGCGTTGTTTCGATTTTTGCTTCGACGCTTCTATGTAGTTGATTTTATGTTTCTTTTTAGCAGCAGCGTTGCCGCATCGGTGGTATCGATGATGTTCGGCAGTTTTAATTGGTGTGCCGCGGTGCCCCGATACAGAGAAATAGTTAGCGCAACAGTAGTTAAAAGCCGAAACGGCCCGAGACCCAAAGCGGCCATAAAGATAAAGCCGCAGCCCGCAGCCGCCTGTGTGCTCGATGGGTGGCCTTGTTGTGTCACTCGATATTTAAGAAAAATCGACAATTAGCTCGATTTATGCCTTTCGTATCTAAATGGTGGGCGCACAGCCATTTCCATCAAACAAATCCATCAGCTTCATCGTTCAATTTCACCAAGCTGCAAGCCTGCAGTTGCGTTTCGAGCACAGGTGAAATGTTGGTTGCATATGTGTTGTATTGGGTGTTGAAAACGTTAAAAATGCAGTGTCTTTGACAACATAATGTGCCGATACCTAAGTGTTTTGGTGTGCGTTGTGCGCAGATCGGCGGCCAGCGATAACGGACAAATGTGCGCGAATCTTGTCTCATTGTTTGAGCGTAAAATCTTTATTTAGCCGATGGCTTCGCGCCGATACGTCTTGCTCTCCGGTGCGCGCGCGCGCCGCGTATTTATAACCTTGTTAGCGCGCGGCGCGGCGATTCGTTTTGTATTATTATGTGCACACGCGTGAATCGCTTTGCAATTGCTTATTTATTTCCCACATCGTGCGAATTCGCAAAAAAACGCGCAATGCGCATTAGGAGCGAATGCCTGGGCGAAAGAATTCGCTTTGCCAAGCGCCATTAATGAAAATCTGCGCATGCGCACTGAGCAAAAGGAAAAAGTGCTAATTGATTCATAAGGTCTAGACGTCATTAAGCATTCGTAAGTGGCCGTAAATCGGTAACGTGAGCATTATTGGTCTCGCGCACGTCTGACAATCACGACACAGAAGTCAAATTCAAGTGAATTCAACCGTTCAACGTATCCAAGTTTTGGTTGTTGTATATTTGGCTGCCTATGTTATACTCTGAGTTGCTGCGCTGAGTTATGGCGTTGGTGTTTTCGGGTGAGGCGCATTTTGGCGACGACGTGCGTTTTTTTGCCGAAGTGATGTTTCGATTCGGCGGTGACGGGCGGTGACACTCTTTGCCGCTGCTGCTGGCCCGGGCGGCATTATCGCGGCCCCGTATCAAAGGCAGACGCGACATTGTCGGTGCGTTTGAGTGATAGTAATTAAGGCCGGGGTACCGGAGTCGCCCGAGTTGCCCGAGAGGCGCACACACGCACGCAACGCCACCTGCAGCCAGCGCTACCCAATCATTCCGGCTATTTATTACTGCAGATACTGTCAATTATACACCACGACGCATCCCAGTAAAATCAACACCAAAAGCTTTCAACACAAAGAACAATAATTCATATAAGGAAACAGTGAAACACAGCAGCACACCGTAGGTATATTCAGAAGATTATATAGGTTATGTATTGATTTGTTTTCTTCATAGCGTTCGATGGGTTGCATATATAGAGTTGCGATTCGCAATCGTCTGCACTCGTCTGCACTCGTCTATGATCGAAATTAAATTCTTACAGTAGTCAAAAAATGCGAGCGACGCGCGGAATGCGACGCAGCGGCGAGCAATAATGATCCGGCACCGGCGTTTCCAACCGTCCCAACCGTGAGACCGCTCCTCGTCGCACTCACCTGTGCCTACCTGAGCGGCGGCCTGCGAGAGTAAAAAGTACGACGCAAGGCATTCAGCGCGCGGCTCGCCGACAAAGCGGTTTATTCTTGTTTTAAAGACACAGATTTAGTATTAAGTTTAACTCTCGCGCGCGCGCGCTCTCCGCGGCAAATAAAAGTAATAAATTTATTGCTCTTAAAAGTGTTTATAAAACATGGTCGGGGCGCTGCGCAATCTCGGGCTGGCTGCTGCCTTCGCTTCGGAACTTCGGTACAAGGAATCCTGCCGCCGCGCCGCCTTCCCACTTCTTGACTTCTTATTTTATCGCTTTGCTTGTGTGCTGTGCTGCTTCTCCACTCCAACTTAGGTTGAGATCTACTTTACCGACGCTACTTCTCTACTCTAGCTGGTAGCTGC
>JARJDQ010024671.1:0-14355 GCA_030264215.1 Geostiba sp. GC000077
AACGTCGCCAGGGCCATAATATAATATAATAATAAACTTTTCTTCGCTTTTTTAATTATTATTATTCTTAAATCCTTATCAGTAATAATATTTACTTAAATCCTTAGTAATTTATTTTTTCCTTATATTCATCGATAATACGATTAAAAGTGGCTAAGTATGTTGTGTTTTTACTGCAATATTCTTTTTTCTGCTTATAATCCATTGTTTAATTATACTTTAATGAGAGAATTGCGATGTGCACGCTTCCTTCCATCCTGGTCGCTGCGCTGGTTACAACAGTCATACTAAATGTTTATACCTATTTACTCTTCGTCTAAAACCTCCCTTCCAAATAAAAGATACCTTCAATCTGTTGTTGAGATGTTCAGCGAACAGTGTGTCGGTTTTTGCCAGCTAGCCACCATGCTGTTCGAAGCGGCACCGTGTAAGCACGGGGCTTCGTACACCACAATCGCTTATGGTATGAACAGTCTTTTGTGAGTTTTGGTTTGCATTAGTTTGTAAATCTTTGTTGGTGTGTACATCACTCATTGGACAAGAAAATTTACAATGACACAACATTAGTCATTCGAGAGAATCATTCATCACACAGTCAATCACTTCTTTCCACAGCTTAGTTCTTCTGCATTTTCATCTCGTTTGCTTTGCTTTAAATGTTTAGTTCCTTACTTAGATACTTATATATTTATATATTTTTTCCTTACTTTTATATGCATCATATTGTGTGTTGTTTTTCCTCAGTATCGGTATATAATTGTTCATCGACGCAATGGTGAGAACACAACACTGCGTATTTGTTTTGTTTACCTTTTGGTTGTAGTGTGAAACTGCTTAATATGTTACGATTACTTCTGTAGTTCTATATGTACACCATCGGAGAGGAGTAAATGAAAGGCGATGCGAGAGGTGGTTCAGTTGTGTTGATGTTCTGCAAATGCAATGAGTGTTGTTTTGCATTATCGAATGCATTAATCGACTGTTCGAATTTTTGATCTTGTTTGAATTCGCGGTGTCGTTTCGAATGTTGGGATGACTTAGACGCTTTTTCGCTTCCTGTTCTCTGAGTTTTAAAAAATGTGTTGCTTTACTTTTTTTTCCGTTCAGTTAATATTAATGTTTTCAAATTTGTTTTTCTTTAACGATTATTTTTGTTTTAAATAATTTTGTACGAATTATTTAGTCGTCTTCGTCATCATCGGCATCATCCTCTTCTTCTTCATCCTCCTCTGGTTCAGGTACGGGAGGGGGGGCCTGCTGCATCAGCGGATTGTTCTTTTTTTTATACGCAGTCATTTCCTATGCGGAAGACAAAAAATTAATAACTTGTACATCAAACAAGCGGACCGCAATCAAACCGTTTCTTTTTAATGTATTAATTAAGCAATTTAATGAAATTGTCGCATTTCAAGACTTAATTGAGCATTATTCCGGCGCGTTGTTCGAAACATTTAACTTACTTTTTCATAGCGAGCCTTGTCCTTCTCAGCAATCTGTTCGTATTTTGATTTAGCCTCAGGATCGGCGTCCGACCACCTTCTGCCCAGTTCCTTGGCGATGTCACCGACACCGTACTCGGGATTGGCTCCCTTCACCTTAGCCCTTTCGTCATGGCAGAACCAGAAGAACGCAGACCTGCCGTACACAAATGAACAAATTTAGAATGAAACACAGCACAACAGCCCATTGAAAATGATGACTTCTTCTGCGAAGCAACACGAGAAACAATAACAAAGTTTATTGCTCGTGCATTATGTTTCGTGTTCGAGATTTAATTAAGTTAATTAACTCACGAGAGCCCGCGGAGCACACGGCTCTCCGTGCTCCGAGCAAATAAATTGATTAAAACTCGATTTCAATCTAGCACAGTATTATGACCAAAGAAACCAATAAAAGTTTAATGATCGATCAAGCTGTGCCATCCCGCAATGTGAGGAGCGCGAGCGCGCGCGCGCAGCACGCATGCAATGAAAGATGAACGGTACACAAAATGGCTTTCCCCTTTAAAACGCGCTCTAGCGGTGGTTGCATTCCAAGCGATGCGATAGTGACGCTTTAAAACGCATCACGACTTTAATTCGAAAAATCAATAACGCGTATCAATGTCATTGCTACTAGCTTGTCGCGCGTATACAACCACCAACTTTTGGCGCAGTCGAGTGTCGACCCACAGAGACGAACGCACCGCACCA
Organism: Geostiba sp. GC000077; assembly: GCA_030264215.1. Lineage (NCBI taxonomy): Eukaryota > Metazoa > Arthropoda > Insecta > Coleoptera > Staphylinidae > Geostiba > Geostiba sp. GC000077. The sequence goes on from JARJDQ010024671.1 coordinate 2,193, forward strand.
CAAACCGTGGTGGCAAAAAGTAGACGACAAAAAGAATAACTTACAATGAGCGTTTCGGTGCATTGGGATCCTTGATTTGCTTCCGCTTCTTGCCTCGCGTCTTCTCGCCCTTGGGCGGCACGTAGTTCTGCATCTCGGCGTCGTAACGCTTCTTATCGTTCTCAGCCATCTCGTGGAAACGCTTCTTCTCCTTGTCGGACATGGTCTGCAAAGAAAAGTACATTAAAAATAAAAGTCGTACAAATTTTAGAAACTGTACAGACAACAGACAACATATCTCAACAAATTTTAATTGTGCATAAGCAACAATTCCTGGAAACTGAATTTCCGCACTGGATATTTCCCTCGAAGTCAAGATGATAAGAGAAACTTAAAACATACGGCGAGTGTAGTGTAAAAAACCCAAAAAAAGTCGATGGAATTTTAATTAGTTGAAGGCGCTCTCTGGGGCCGAACGAAACGAAAGAGTTATTTTTCATCGTTCGTTCGTTTTTAATTATAATTCGGCGCATAACACGCGGCCACTTAATTAAGCAAGAAATGATTATAGAACCAAGACGTATGAAATGGTTGCGCTTTTTACAATTAAATTGTTTTTGGTCTTTTCTGATATTGAAGCATCAAAGCAAGTGAAACACATAAGAAGGGACTACCAAAAAAAAATAGAAAACGGCAAAATTCTCAAAGTTGCTAGCGTTTGGGGGAGGAAACGTGGTTATTTCAGAAAATGAAAAACACCGGCGCAAAGTTTTAATGTGTAGCGATCAATGAATTTCGTGCATGTAATTTTCTTCGTCTCTCCCTGCGCCCGGCCCGCGCCTTCTCCCTGCGCTCGTTTTTCCGCGCTCGGCAGGCGCGTTCTCGCCCCGGCGAAACGGGAACGCATCGCCATCGACGTGTTCGCCCCGGCGGCAAACACCCCTCGCGTCGCTGCCGCGTCCCGCGAGCCGGCGTCGGGAGCCCCGCCACCCCTCCCCCCGGCCACCCGCTTCCACTTTCCGCTCTCGCGGCGAGAGGGGTGTCGGCGGCGGCCGACGGGCGGGCGGTGCGCCGGAGTGTTAGGGGGACGAAGCGGGCGGCTTAATATAAATTCGTCCCGTCCGCTCGCTGGCTCGCCTTGTCTCACCGCCAACACGCTAGCGCGCTCGCTCCCTGTTCCGCTAGCCTGAGGGGTTAAATGAAAGGGTTTTCGCATTCTTGTTTCTCTCTTCGCGCCGGCGGCGTCTCGCTCTCCGGCGGTGGTGGTGGCGTCGGTGGCGGCGGGAGCGGCGCTCCAACGTACCCCTCCGTGCACGTTCCGTTCGGCGTGCATTGATTTTCATAAAGTAAAAAGGGGCGCGCGTGCGTCGGGAGAAAATATATAACGAAGTAATCTACTAAATACTCGGGACGGCGGGGCGAGGGGAATGCGAAGCGCTCCTTTCTATCGCCCCCGCACACCACCAGCCGCCAGCCCCGACGCTGGCGTAGCCGCCCCTAGTTTCAAATATTTTTGGGCAAATTTATTAGTTTTGTTCGTGCCTCGCCGACGCGCTCCCCCTTCGTTACTTTGCGCGCCGGCTCGATATTGCCGCATATAAATAAAAGTTGCAACGCAAGCAATTTCAATTTTACAACAATCTAAAGCGCGCAAAATAGGGAAGAAAAAATGCGCAAAGCAACAAAATCGTAAAATATTCAATCAGATTATAATACAAAAGGAAAGGCCGAAAGTTGCAAACTCAGCTCGGAGCGACCCGTCGACGAAATAAAATTATGAATGAAAAGACAAACACGAAACAAAAAACAAAGGGCGCATTGTTTTCTTTTAATTGAGAGCACTTTGCAGCCGTGGCGTTCTCGCCATGCGGCAGCTGCGAAGAAGCAGTGCAAGCTGCGCGCTGGCAGGGGCCGGTGGGCGCCCAGGTATACACGGCGAGGAAAAAGATATCTTCGGCCGACCGCGCGCGCGGCTGCCTGCGTCTACCTGGCCTGGCTAGGCACCAACTACATTTTTTTTTATTGTTTCTGGTACGGCAACATTGCGGCAGTTCGTATACCTGTGCACGCCAGAAAACCTGTTTGCCTTCGCGGACCAGATCCCGCGCCCGCCGAAAAGCGGCAGCGCACAACCGGCTTGAACGCTTGAAACAAACGGCGCGGCGTTCGTTAGGCAAGCCAGCAAACGCGGTGTGTGCGCGCTCGGCAAGAGGGCACACGCAATGGCGGGGTACGATGACGCCGGAGGAGCGAGAACGACGCCTGCTGCCTGCCTCTGCCTCGCGCAGCGCCAAGCAAACACAAAACGGAAAAAATAACGCGGCGCGTTCTAAAATTACTCCGAAACCTTCCTACTGGTTAGCGGCGTGCGTATATTCACGCAGCCAGCCGCTGCAGAACGTTCGCCTTACTAATTCCCGGCATTCGCTTCCTCAAAAATGCTCCTTCATGACACAGCATACGCTCGAGCGCGCGCGTACATAACACAGGGGGCCATTAGGTAGCTATTACGGATGCGCGCCTGCCGCGGCGGCATATCGTTTGATTGCAATGTAAACACGTCGTCGAGATGTCTGGCTCGACCACATGCGTGTGGTGTGGATTGAGACGTGAGTGCGGAATCCCCGCATTTCGATTCGATTCAATTCATACATTCTCTTGATACAATGGGAGACATCGTGGCATTGCTTGCTTACCTTCCATCTCTCCGCGCACTTCTTGGAGAACTCGGCAAAGACGACATTCTCCTCGGGGTGCTTCTTCTTGTGCTCCTCGCGGCACGTCTGGACGAAGAAGGCGTAGGCGGTCATACGGCCCCTCGGCCTCGCATCGGCTCCCTTTCCTCGCGGCATTCTACCTTTGTGCGTCGGTGCGGGCGGATGATGCACCTGATGGTGGTTCTGCTGGTGCAGCTGCTGCGTCTGCTGATGGTTCTGGTGCTGTTGCTGTTGCCGATGCGCGTCGACGGCTTGCCTGTGCAATTCGTGCGCCTCTAATTGTTGTCTATGGTGTTCGGCTAGTTGCTGATGATGCCTTTGCTGAGCTTCAAAATTCGCTTGCGCTTGTGACTGAAACAAAAACCAAGAGAATGAGATCAACTGTCGCAATCCATTAAAGAATAAAAAGATAAAAGCTAGTAGGCTGTCCCAGATTGCGAGGATCGAGTTTTCATTGAGCATGCAGTGGCGCCAAGTGCAAGGTTTTCCGCGAGATATAATTGCATACAATGTCGCATACTCGCATCATTTCGTAGAAATTCCAATAAGCCATGGCGGCGCGGCTGCGGATCGAAAATTTAATCGCGCCGCCGTGCGTCCCTCCCGCGCGGCCCACGCTCGCGCCGCACTGTTCCGCGGCGGTGTTGGCGTGCCGCGATCGCGTCTCTTTCGCCCGCGCGTCGTCCGTCCCTCTTCCGCGGTGCGACCGACGCGCCGACGACGCAACCACGATCGACCCGACCGATTAAAACCGACGACGGCAGAGTCTTACGCCGCCTGCACGCACACACCACCAACCGCCTCAACTCGGCACCGAACGGCAAGCGCGGCGGCAAAAAATTGTTTATGAAACTAGTTCTCGGCGCTATTTGTCGCCTTCTTCCTCGGGGAGACCACCCCACTCGTAGGTGAAAGTCTATGTGGAATAATTAGTATGTTTACGGGATGCTGCGTTTTTAACGCACGGCGCACCCACAGAGAGGCAGAGAGCCAAAGCCCCGCGCGCCAGTCGGCACCGTTCGAGGCGGCCAAACACACCAGCCACCGACACGCAAAACGCACGCACACAGCCAAAGCCCAGCGGGGCACGACAAACGAACCGTGCGTCCGTCCGAGACCAACCAAGCCGAACCGACCAACCAACCGAGAGCACCGCGCGAAGCGGACAACAGCCGGCCTCACGCACACCAACATATACAACGTCGACCGACCGACCACCTGTCTTGACCTCCAGCGAGTCGAGCAGATAATGACCCTACCAACTTACTACCCGGTGTTGTGTTCGGCCGGTCCCGACCAACGAAAAAGTACCATCTACAAAGAAGCGCAGCCACCACCGAAAAGAGCTTCGCTTCATTATTCACAAATCGAAAAAGTACTCCCAAACTCGTTATCAAAAGGCGAGATAAACCAAACTATATCAAAACCACGCCAGTGAAGGAAAACATGGGTCATCTCTCCGCAGTTATGTTAGAAGCCGCGATCCCGCGATGGCAACGAAAACTATTGCAAAATCGAAAATGTTATCGAATGGATGTTATTAGGACGTTATCACCATCGCCGAGGATATTCGCTCATCGGTTTCATGCGGCACGCGTGCTCACCGCTCGAAGGAGCAAAAATAACGGAAATTTTGTGTTCGCCGCCGCCGCCACGGCTGCTGCCACCAGATGAGGGGCCGCTCTAATTAAAACAAAATAACGCCGACGTGCGAGGGGCGCCACGACTCCCCAGCTTAATTAATTTTGAATTAGGGCGCGAGCGGCGCACAAACACACTCACGCAGCAGCGCAGTGTGGTGTATGTTCGGCGGGGGCGGCGCGTGCTCCCCCGCAGCAGCATCCGTGGCTCTAGCAGAATGTTTACTCAAAACTTGCGAGGCAAAGGCACGAACGCACACCGCAGGTAAGTAGTGTTGGTGCGGTTCGCGTGCGTGTGCGTGAAACGATCGAATTCGTGCACACCGACACAACATCGACGGCCGAGCATGTGTGTGTGGGCACCAACACCAACGGCCCGTGCGCGCTTCGTTTCTCGGGGGCTCTGGGCTTTCTTTGTGTGTGCGCGGCTGTGCTCGGCGTATGTTTATTGGCGTCGTATCGGTACCGTCGATCGTGCACACGTAGCCGCCACCGTCGACGAGGCGAACCGAACCGAACGAACCGAACACCGCGAACGCCCGAAGATTAAAAATATAATTTCGTTATTAGTATGCGCGCCGCGACGACTACGACGCTGCGTGCCCCTATCGCAAGGCGAGGCCGGGCTGCGAATACGCGCGCCGCGACGCAGCCGCCGCCGTCGACGCGCCGCGCGCACGGAAATGCAATATGTCAGCAAGCGCCGCGCGTCGCACGACCGGCCAAACTTTTGCTGGGCCCCTCCGAACAAATCAAAACAAAACATTACACGCGATCGTAACCACAATAACAATAATAAAACATATGCGATGCGCAAAGCGCAGATGCACACACAAATAAGAATGAAAATTGCATGAATGTTGAATTAGAGTACGTACCACTGGAGGGGGAGTATGTACAGATTGCATGGTTTGCATATTAGGGGGTAGGTTATTCTGCAGATTGTTCTGTCCGTTATTTTGCATATTGTTACTTTGCATTGAATTGTCCATTGCACTAGGATACGATGTCCACCATTGGGCGGCAGGCGCGGGCGCGTTCATCGCCGGATTGCCGCCGGCCATGCCGCCGCCGAGCCGGTAATCGTAGCCGCGAATGCCGGCGGCACCGACGGGGCTCGTGGAAGACACATTGGATATCGTCGTCGCCGGATTCTGGAAGCTGCTAGCCATCTTGTACGAAAAGATCTGCTCCTGCTGCGTGGGCGCCGCCTGCGTGCCGACGGGGTGGCCCTGCGCCTGCGGCGGTGGCGGTTGCGGCATGCCCTGCGACTGCATCATCTGATGGTGCTGCAGCGTCTGCTGGTCGGCGGCGACCGCGCCAGGCCACCACATGCCGTCCTCGCGCGCGCCCCAGTTGGCCCGGTGATGGTCCGACATGGTGGAGGCGGCGGCGGATGGGCGCTTGCAGCTGGTGCTGGACGCGCGCACTTAGCGCTTAGTGGCGGCGCGCGGAGGAGGGGGGCGAGAGCGCGTGCGGCTGGCGCGCGAAGGTGGTGGAGCAGCGGCGGCGGCGGTGGCACTCGCGTTCACGCCGACGACGCCAGCATGCGCTGCATGGCCGCCCGCTCGAAAAAGGAACCCACAGCGGGCGCTCGCGGTGCGCTGCTCTCGACGCGCGGCGCTCACCATGCACGACGGAACGGATCCGCTCGCTGGATTGCCGCTGGCCTTCTTGCGGCGCACGTACTTTTCCAAAACAAAATGGCCAATCCGCTGGCACCGCCGCGCTCGCTTCTCTCTCCGGCCTTGCTCGCACGGCACCAACACTCACTGAAGGAACGCGGCTGAATTGGGAAGCGCAAACCCAAAAACAAACTGCAACTATTTTTAATTGAATGGAAGCCGAAAACGGGAGCGCGTCGCTGCTTGTGCCGTCGCCGGACAGGACAAACAAAACGGGGGCGCACTACACCGCGCCGCTCCAACTTATAACCGACGGAAGTAACAACCGGCAGACGCGATCAGTGTTTTTGTATGAATCCGCTGCGAATGCACGCTCGCGGTCCACATCTCCGTATTCGAGCACAGTTTCACGATGCCGCAGCACTACTTTCAAGCAACCCGGACACCCGGTTCACAATTCTCTATCAATCGTGTACCACCCGCACCAATATTCCAACGATATTTAACGCAGCGAGAGCGGACTGAAATTCTCTCTTCTCACTAGCGCGCCGAGTGCGAGCCGCTTGCCTGCGATCTGGCAACACGGTGAGGCGACGGGGGACGCCAATACTCGCGCGCCGCAGCGCCATCGCACGCAGCGGCCGCTGGCGGAAGCGCGTCCCCGTCCCGCCCGCCCCTCGCCCCGCGCGCGCATCGTTCCCAACGACGCGCCAAGCGAACGATGCCCCCCGGTTGCCCCGCCCCGCGCGTTCGCTCAATAAGACATTCCCAGGGTCTGGCTGCCAGGCAAGGCGAGCGTCGTATATGCGAGCAACGGCGCACCGCTTGGGCCGCTGCGGCGGCGAAGCGGGGTGCCGTGCACGCCGATGCCATTAACCCACACGCGCGCGTCCTGCCGCTGCTCGCGCGTGTTGGTGTCCCTTGGCTTCGACCCGGCGCGCGCGGCGCGATTCTTGGGCCGATGGTTTCAAACAAACGACGCACGCGGACGCCATATGCACACGCCGGATTCAAACCGGTCGAAAGCGCCACCATTTTGATGTCGCATCAAAATCCCTTCGAAATGCCGACAAAATGATCGACGGATGCGAGCAAATTGGACACAATTCAATGCAAAGTAACAATATTGCAGGGCGCAACTCCCCATCCACAAATAGTACGCACACAAACAATAAGATACAAAATATTCAAGCTTTGAAAAAATTGCGCACATCGAAAATGCGACCGTTAAAAGTCAAGCGGGACGCTGTAGTTCGCAACGCCGCCACAAACAAAATTTAAAAGCGAATCGATTCTAGCGCACTCTCCCAGGCGCTCATGGTACCAAGGGAGCACACATCTACGACGTCGATCAATAGAGGGCATTACTTGTGCCAACATAATGCATAACAACAACGCAAACTGATTTTTATCATTTTGAGGAACGCACCGGCACGCATACGACATACGTCTCACGCATTTGGTATTCGCAGCGCTCCAAATTACGATGGCACACGAATGGCACTCAACGCTAAGTTAAAGTGTGAAACGACAGCCGGCGTCGCAGCGACGACATGACGACAAATTCAAACACAACATGGACGCACACGCGGACGAACGCTAAATAGCTGCGAATGCACTTGACGCGCGTTGCGGCGTTCATTTCGTTGAAATACCCGACACAAACATGTACATAATCATAAATAGGAACGTAGGCATCGAATTTACGCACACATGCTTCAATACAACGATGCTAGTTGGTGATCGGCGTGCGCACAGCACGAATATGAAACGCACACAGCGATGATTTGTAAATTTCATATAATAGCGTAATTTAATATGCGCGCGCGTTTTGCGGCGGCTGCGCTTGCTTATAAATGCATTTAATCGGACACCGCGAGCTCAGCAGCAGAAGCGCAAAATAAACCGGGCGAAAAAGCAAACAAACAACAGGCGAATATCGCAGCAGGCGCAAAACAGGCGAACATTGTTGCTTGTTGAAAAAACGCGCGGAATTTGAAACGGCTGCACGTACACATGCAGCAAGCGTGGCTGTACGCGACCTTCGGGCGCTCGCGACGTCGCGAAACCGGCAATATTCAAATCCCGCAGTAACTATGACAACTAAGATGAGGTTAGATTTTGTTTATGCACGACAGCACTGCAACCGGCAGCAAACGCGATAAGTACGCAAAAGAGTAGAACAAGAGTCGCACACAAAGAGCACAAGATCGAAAAACATGCACGCACCGAGCAGTAATCGTCGATATTTACCTTATTTGTACGCACTACGCGCGAGAACAAATGCCGGTCGCTGGCTGGCCCTGCCGTCCGTGTGATCGACTGGCGTACGGAGTACGGACTGTACGGAATGGTGCAGAAAGGCCGGGTACGGAGAGCGGAGACGTTAAAATATTTGGCGGCAAATGCAGCACACGCACGACACAACGAGCGACACGAACCAAACAGCACCGGCAGCAAACGGCGAAACGAAACAACTGACGAACCGAACGTCGGACTGTGAGACGCTCCGAATGCTATTACGGATACGATACCGCGTCTCCTCGTTGTTCGTTCCTCGTCCGTGTGTTGTGTGTATGCGCGGATGAGGACTCGAAACGATTACCGAACGAAACGAAATGAAACACTGTGGACTGTGCGGTGTGCGGCAATGGTGTGTGTGCGTCCGCGTACAAATACAAAGTATATTGCATGCGAGATACGATGAAACGTGTGCGTGTGTATGTAAGTACGCCAGTCCGTGCCAGTCGTTTTCTTCGCAAACGCGCGTGTATGTATGCGCGCGGCGCGCGTGAGAGAGTAGAGAGAAGTTGGGGCATGGGGCTTGAAGTGTATAAAGCGCTTGGGTATACGTACCGATCGTGTGGCGAGCGAATGCGATGCTAAGCACTGTGTGAGCACTGTGGAGCGCCGGGCACTGTGCACTGTACTACTGGCTGTGTGCCTTGGAACGGGCTATGGATGCCTATGCCTGTGCTGCCTGCCCGCCGCTCGCCTGCCTAGCCTGGCCGTATCAATGCTACGCTTGCGAGCCACGAGCAGCGCAAACCAGACCCAAGCACTCTGCCGCTACATGCCGATGTTTGTATGTGTATTCATTTGCGTGTGTGTGTGCATGTCTGTGTGCATGCACAAGGGGTTTATGCCCATGTTGGTTGCTATGCGTGTTTCAGGTATAAGTGTGTCCGCATGTGTGTGTGAAAATGCTTCGCTTATGCTTATGCCATTTGCCGTATGCTGTACTAGCCGTTTGTATACGTTGGGTATGGCCGCAATGGCCGCATGCGACGCGCTATGCGCAGCCTTCCCAATGCCTATGCCTGCGCTACATTGCTGTAGCATGGCAATGGGGGCTTGCGAGGCCGACATGGCGCTCGTCGCGCGAGTTTCGCCGCCGTTTCCCGGTCGAAATGCCCTCGAAACCACAACGTCATCAATGAAACACCCGATGAAAATTGCAAACGCATCGGTGGGCCCCCGCGAGGAATCGCCACAGGGCCCCAAACCGTCCGAAAATGCAGAATTTGCCGCCCGTTGTATGCCCCGGACGCCCGCCATGCACGGCGCACACCAGCCCGCCGTGCCGAATGCATTGCCTCCAATGGACGTCCTATGCCGTGTATACGCGCGCTATGCCGCTACGCGCGTACCCGTCCTATGCCATATGAACAAAGCATTCGCCGACTTCAACATTAAATTTCACCATCTTCCGCACGCGAAAAGTCCAAGCCCGCCCGCCTCGAATATTGCCACGAAAACTGGGAACGCATGAAAATTATGCCAAAACTATCCGACCAAAGCAGCGCCGTGTAGAAATTATTTTCGCCGCGCGTGTCGCCGCGCCAATGCTTTGCTTATGGCAGCCATTTGCTATGGCTTGGCATAGCCCGTATGCCTCATATACGCGCACCGACGCTCGCCCGCCGCAAATAATTTCGCTGCCGCGCTGCAAATGCAGCACTTTTCGCGCACACCGATCACCACAAACAATAACACATCTTCACGCAATTACCACGTTAATTTCTCGTTCTGTGACAACTATCTACATAGCAAAATTTAACGAAAAACTCTTACCTGATCAGGCCTCGCACTAACTGAAGATAGAGCTTTGTATATTCGGTGACCCCACGCCACTTGCGCTCGGAACAAGAGTAACCATAGGGTCCGCCGCGCGCCGCCGCGATTGGCCCGTTTCGAATTTGCCGCACCGTATCGGCCAATAGGGAGCGCGCGCGGTCGTTTCGGTTACGATTCTTTTTGACAGCCAATAACATTTTCTGTTGCGCAATACGGCGTTGGAAGCGTGTTTTTCGCCGCTTTGCTGCGAAAATGCGGCATTTTATGCATTTCCCAATGCGCGCAAATCGCCCGATGCATCGCTGATGGCTCCAGGAAGATGCTAGCTGCGAAAAGATGGGAAATTGCGGCTGATTCATGCGAGTTTGACGCCACATGACAGCGGCGTTCGGGCATACACGAGCGGCGACTTCGGGAGTTTTTACGCGACCCGCTTGAAGCGAGCACGCACACAAATGCGTCGAACGCGTTGCACGTACACGCGTGGCCGGCATACAAAACACGCGGGCCCAGCGAACACCGAATGCCGCCCGGCGCGCACCAAGCCACGAAACAGCAAGCTTCCCAACTCCCAAGCTTCGTGCCGGCACCGCGCTCTCACCGATTTCAGCTGATCGCGACGCGCATTCGGTTTGTGTGGCTGCTTGCTTTGTTTCGTGGCATAAACAAATCCAGTTCATTAGCGCAGATATTGTCGAAATAAGCGCAACATTTCCAACTAACGTTGGCTGTGCACCAGGGACTCAGTTGCTACTGCTACTGCCGAATCACGGATTCCATCAGCAGAAAGCAGAGACAAAGAGGCGTCATATTGCGCGGTGTGATATCATTTTGATGATAATTCGCGACTCTCGCAAGTCTTTCAATTTGCATCTCGCATTGGGGTGAAGTTCGAAACCATGTGAAGCCCACTCGACTTGTATTTTGCACCTGCACGCCGACATTCATTAATCCTGTGATCTGCGTCTTTCGGGAGATTGGCGAGTGCATGTGGATGCAAGATGAACGGATTCAGCGCCGGCGAAGAAGACTCCCAGGGCCCCTCGGACCACACCTGCTGCCTGATCGAGACAGGTGTGCGATGCCAGCGGCCTGCAGGGAACGCTGCATATAACAACAAGATCGGGAAAATCGTCCATCAGAGACAAATGCCATTGAAACCGGATACTAGCGTATGTTTGTTATCTACGGCGTTACACTTGAAGCAAATTTGCTAGAGTTACTTACATGTGACCCTCTGAGAGTGTTGCAACAAAGTGCATACTAAAAAGCGTCTTCTCGGCTATCCGAATTCGAAAAGAAACTTTTAGGGGGGTTCTGTAGATACGTCTACGTTGAATTACGTCGAATTTCTTCGAAAAATCGGTGTTATATAGCAAATTTGCTCCAAGTGTAACGTCGGCTTTAGATAGCTTTTCTATTTGACTATTGTAAAACTTGTTGATTCACAGGCCAAACATTTCTATATCTGTGAAGATCATAAGCGACACATTCAACAAGCACGCTGTAAACGACGACGGAAGGATTCAGAGGATGATAGCAATGAGACTGATACTGATATACCCGAGGTTGACTTGTACCAACTGCAGGTGAACACTCTAAGGCGATACAAGAGACATTTTAAGGTTTCCTCAAGGCCAGGACTAAATAAAGCACAAATGGCAGAAGTAAGTATTCTCAAGCTTAAATGCTAAAATCATTTCATGTAGAAAACAGGAAAATCAATTTTTCTACAAATGCATTAAAAAGAGAGCAATGGGGAAGTTGCATTGGTGTCCAAATTAAACTCATAAATCGTAACTTGGGTTATTTTAATTATGTTTGGTGAAAATGGGGATTTTTTAAAGAATTTTCTTCTGAGATATTAAGGGTTGAAATTATTCCCCAACTTTAAACGCATGAATGACTCATCGCTCAGTATCGTTAGAATCCATTCGTGGAATTTCGCCTGGTGCTCGGCATGTGTTCGGTTGCCAAATTTAAATACATCTATTTAAAGTGACGTCATTGTAGGTTAGAGTCGTCGGAGATAAACAAATTATGAATTGCCATTTGAGCGATTTGGAAATTTTTGGGTAATTTTAATGGGACAGAAGAAAATGTGGAAAGCAAACAAAGTGTGATG
>JARJDQ010024675.1:0-19038 GCA_030264215.1 Geostiba sp. GC000077
CCCGGGGTGCGTTGACCGAGGGGTATGCATCCTTCCTCACAGCGTGTTTTCACGTGGTCCAACGCACCCCCAGGTCAACTCACCTCTCTGGTCAACACATCCCTCGGTCAACGCACCCCCAGGTCAACTCACCTCTCTGGTCAACACATTCCTCGGCCAACGCACCCCGGGGTATGCACCCTGCCTCACAGCGTGTCTCCGCGAGGTCTAACGCACCCCCAGGTTAACTCACCCCTCTGGTCAACACACCCCTCGGTCAACGTACCCCGGGGTATGCACCCTTCCTCACAGCGTGTCTTCGCGTGGTCCAACCCACCCCCAGGTCAACTCACCCCTCTGGTCAACAAACCCCTCGGTCAACGCACCCCGGGGTAGGCACTCTTCCTCACAGCGTGTCTTCGCGTAACGCGCCCCCTGGTCAACGCATCCCTCTGGTTAACGCAGCCCCCGGCAGTGGCAGGAATATTGATTCAGCCTGTAGAGCAGCTAAGCGAGCCGCGCAGCGGCCAGCTAAATAAATAATTGGAAAATCATGCGTACCCATCTGGGGTAAGTGAGCGGCGCAGCGGAGAACCCCGCGAGCCGCGCAGCGGAGAGCTAACCCGACGCCCTAGGGGGTTGAGCCGCCGAAGGCGGCTAGGGGGCGGAGCGCCCTAGTTATCTAAATAGGTTCCTAGGTATTTTACGTTTCTTACTCTTCTTTTATTTGAGAATTTGAAATTTTAACATTAATACTAATTTTTGGCTTGTTTTTGTTGCTAGAGAATAGGTATTATTTTGACATTAAGCGTTAGCATGTTGTGCTGTAACCAGGAGTTATACGCTTCCAAATCCTTATTTATAATAATTTCTAACTCAGCTGGATCCTTTGAAACACCTTTGAAACTTCATAAATACATTTCCTTAGGGGCGAAAATAAATGCTATATGGGATTTCTATATTGCTATATGGGAAACGTCCTATGGAATGGATAAATGTGTTATGTATAAATGTGCTATGGATAAGTGTGCTATAGAATAGATAAATTCCAGTAGCGTATCATGCCGCCTGGTCTATCAACCCCCATGTGGGAGGTTTATTTCCAGTTGGCAATGGCAAGCAATGATGAAACGATAAAAAAAAATCCAAAGAAATCCATGGATAGCGAGATGTAAAATAGGTGCAAGCGGAATAAAGTTTTGTAAAATGATTCCTTTTTTATCGCCTGGGCAGGCCAGTGATCCGGCATTATGGGAGGCGGTAATGGATCTGCAAGAGGAGGCGGCAAAACGGAAGAACGAAATAAGGCTGTTCCAAGAAGAAGTATTGAATGAGAGGGTGGAGAGGATAAAACGGCAGGAAGAGTGGAGAATCCAGTGCCTGGAGTTGGAGGACGCTGTAAAGAAGTTGATGGAATACAATAATACAAGGAAGGGACTTTGAAGACGACGAGCGAGATTACTGAGGTCCAAGGAAACAGTAGAAAAGGAGGAATGAGTACAAAAAACAGCCAGGACTGCCAAAATGACGAGTGGGTAAAGTCATTGTCGAGAGTAGAGGAAATAGAGAGGATAGAAGAATGAAGAGTAAAAGAAGAGAGGAGAAGGAATGTGGTGGTTACTGGAGTGAGGAAAGGCGAGATACAGGATGTATGGGTAAAACTCGGTGTGATGGGGGTTACGGAAAGGAAGATGAGGGAGGTAGTAAAGGAGAAGAGGTTGGTGGAACTTCAGGAAACTGCATGGGAGGAAGGGAGGCATATGGGAGCCGGAGCTGAGTGAGTGGGTGAGCGGCTAAGCCATTATCGGGATGATCGAGACATGGATAGGTGCATCGGTCTAGGATAAAGTGAAGGAGCAGTTGTCGTGGGATTGATTTTATGTGGGTGAACAAAGGAGCGGTGAGGATAACGAAATGAGGTGGGTCCATGGGTGGAATAGTTATGGGAGTAATGAAGGTTTTAGGAGTGGTTATAAGAGAGGTGGGTACTGCGGTTAGCAGAGAAGGGATATTGGTATTGAGGGTGATAGTCGGGAAAGAAGAATGGAATGTCGGAACCATTTACCAGAACGGGAATATGAAGATCAAGAGGAATTTGGAAGACACAGGACATCGTGATAGGGTGTTGATTGGAATGTGAGAGTAGGAGAGTTGGAAGGGCGGCTGGACGAAGGAGAGACGAGGCGCAGGAAATCCAAGGATCTAGTGGCGAACAAGGAATAGACAAACTGTACATGCGCATATATCGTAGGGGTAACGCACAAATGATAAATTGGAAGTAATCGGTTTTGCAAAGGTAATTTTTAAATTTTATTACAAAAATACGAAACAACTTGATAGTGGCGACATTAATTTTTCACTATTTTTTCATCACAAAGCAAGTCGGATAATTCACATTCGATTTTTATAAAAAGTCTCATTTATTTACAATCAACAAAAAGTCATCTCAGCATCTGTGCATTGCAAGAAACTAATAATAAATCGAGCAGATCAGAACTCAAACCATCGATGTGCGATCACCGCAACTCAGTGTATCAATAAGGAAATAACGAATTCAAGTCAATTATTGAAGGTCAATGATGTTTGCCGCCAAGAGCTTCTTGACCCGGGCAATTCTAGTCATGTTTACAAGGAAAGACGTTCAATTTTTTTTTCAAAATAAGTGTACATCTGTTTTGCTTGAATTGTGCATCATGCTCTGCATCAATGTTTATTACCCTAGACACCTGGCGACAAACATTGCCAAACCGATTCAATTAACATTCTGCTTGAATATTCTAAATTTTGTGTTTTTATAAAATTCTTGTCTTAAGGCACATTTGTCTGGCGCGCCGCAACATTTGTTAGAATAACGTAAATTATAACTAGAAAATACTTTGTTTGCAGTCGAGAGGTAAACGATGCCCTGCTGATTAGTCACAGGGTTCAGACGTTTAGAGCAAACTGGAAACCGATGCAGGCAACAACATACATTGGAAATTTTGTTTGGTTCCAGCGATCAACTGAAAAGAATGAAGAAAACGGTTGTATAAGTACTAAGAACACATACAAAGTGAACAGTAATCAGTTGATCAGTATAAGGTCGAACTCTAAATTCGATTTAGAAACACCCCATGTTCTGTGTACAACCTTAAGCTCGATTTATAAACTTTGTCATTGCCGTGGCCGCAGGGACGTTGCAGTTTATGTTGCAGTTATATAGGAAATCATGACAAATAATTATAAACTTCCGTAGCAGTTGAAAATCCGTTTATATAGCACTCATAGAATTTCCTATATGTCGACTGCAGCGTCAACTGCAACGGCAACGGACTTTATAAATCGCCCTTCTGACATGTACATACACAGTTACCAAGTTCAGCAGTAGTACAAATATTAGGGGGGTGAGTCTTAAACATATACATATGCCCTGCATGCTCAACATATCCACAGGTATACTCGTAAAATTGTTGAGTCTTGCAGTAAAAGCAAACATCACCAAGTAGAGTTGGTAGTCAGAAAGTTAAGAATTATATGAAGAATTATAATAAGATTGAAATGCCCAAAATACTTACATGTGTATTAGTAACATCCATACACAATAACAGGCCGGGCGGCGCTGATAATGAGGTAATAAAAGTGTTATCGGTGGTGTTGTACACGTAAATAAACCCGTTGTAGCTGGCAACGAAGAGCAGGTCGCGAACAGTAGTCATGCATACAATTCCGCTACCCCCACTCTCAGAGTGTTTGAACAATAGCCGGCCATCCTGAAACATACCCTCTTAATAAACATGCAGAAAACCAACTCGTTGAACTCACGTGAAAATTAAATGCTAACACATCGTCATGACTAGTACCGCTGTATATTCGATTGTTGTGGAGTACAAGCGAGTACACAGTTGAGCAGCGCGATCCTCCGATGGTGCGAAGCGCAAGACCAGTCGACGCGTCTCGAATGGCGATTGGAGAGTTACGTGTTGCCACCACAAGCACGCGGCGCGCTCCTTCCACTGTGCACTTGATTGCCAGCACTGCCTCCTCGGAGATGTTTACCGGACTGGACATTCGCCCATTCTAAAAAGCACATCAATTCTAAGTGCTTGCTCGACCTTGGTTAGCAGGTGAAAGAACAAAACATACCAGCAAGCAGTATTTGATGAGGTCACCCCGTGCGGATCCCATGTATATGCCCGTCCACCCCATCTCCAGGCACTGAATTGGCACACCAAACTTCGCAATCTTCAACTGTCGCTTCTCGACGACGTCGTATATGTACAAATTGCCATCCAGCGATCCAATGAAGAGACGTGTAAACTGATCGTTCTCAAGGACAACCATTGAGGTAATCGGTTGCGGTGAGAGGGTTTGGGAAAAGCTTGGGTACGCCGATTGTGTGTCAAAGTAGTAGAGTTTGCCCTTATTATTTCCAGCGACTATTTTATCTTTAATAACCTGGATGCAAATACAACCAAGCACAGAATTATCACTACAATATAAAAGGTATGTGTAGGTATAACAACGACAATGTATATATCATACCTTAATAACTAAAATCGAATCCTTCCATCCAACAAAATCAACAACGTTCTCCTCCTCCGTATCCACGTTCACCTCGTTGCCGAAAAACTCACTGATGACATCCGCTTCCGAGCCACCCATGTCGGTCTCCTCAATCTTCACGTTATTATTGCCATGCGGCACAAACTCATCGATGCCTTTCTGGGCTAAATCCTGTTTTAACCGCTGCAAATCCTCAACGTTGTACTTGATCAGTTTAACAAATGGTAAATTGTTGGCGTGGCTTTTCAGCGGCGAGTCGCCCACACACTCATTATCACTGGGCTCTAGAATATCCGCTGGCATCGTCTCGGTGGTTTTCATCACGCCGCCGAGCTCCGCGTCAATGTCCATATCGGTCTCCTCCGTCTGCGACAGCGGGTTCGAGTCTACCGTGTAAGATTCCTCCGGTATCTCCTTCTCGGCCGGCTCATTAAACGCAGCCTTCCCCTGTGGCTCTGAGATCATTGAGAATATGTCGATATCGTCCATGGAGTGCATCAGGAAATCCGGTGGCGATTCGGGATTCAGATGGTCCTCGCTGTGCAACACTTTGGTGAGCACTTGTTCCGATGGCGGGTCGGAATTCAGCACTGGATTCTTTGTTGATGGAGTAGTCAAACCATCACCGCGTATATAATAATATTTCGTAGGTACCTCCTTATCGCGTTTGGCATTTTCCGGTCGCGTGGGAGCGGGTGGCTGGCCAGCTTCCGATGCACGTCGCCTCGGGTGCTTTACAGCAGCGCTTGGCTTATCATCCTCACTCTCGGACGTGGCCGCCAACTCAATCAGCACTTTGCAAACTTCGCGTCTTTCGCTCAGCAGATCTTCCACCTTCTTATCAATGACGTTCAGTCTGCTAAGCAATTGTCTTGTATTTTGTCTTAGCCGGTTGTATCGTGCACGTAACTTTCCAATGTCTGTCGACTCTGGTTCGGTTTGCATGTCGCGGTTCTTGGTTTTCACCTCCTTCGGTTTGGTCTTTTTGTCATGATAATCTCGCTTGTGGCCTGACGAAGAATGTCGGTCGGAAGGTCGATCCGATCGACTACTGCTAGTCTTTGATTTCGAAGAATGAGATGATTTCGAATGTTTTGATGCATATGATGATTTGCTTTTACTATGAGTGCGCTTGTGATCAGATCGATGTGAACTACTGTGGGTATTCTCAGGCTTTGATGGCAATGATGCGGGTTCCTTTTCACAGTCTTTCGCATTCTCCACCGGTATGTCGTCGGTCTGGATGCCTTCCGACAATTGCAGTGTCCGAAGAAATTTGATTTTGTCTGTTTCCTCTGTTGAATCTTCGGCGGATGCGACATTCTTACAATACATATGCTCAGTGACCAATTTACCCTTTTTGGCAGCTTTATAGGTACCTGGTTGGCTCGTCGCTTCCAGTACGATGACCGAATTACAGTCGGCTTTCAATTTTACGCCTCCCGTTTGCGGTTCTGGAGCTGCAGCATCTTTATTTCCAACAACTACCACTTCAGGCACAGGTTCAGGGGCAACTTCTTCAGCACTCTGGACACTTGCCGATTCTTCAAGGTCACAAGGCAACTCTTCAACACTTGGCATACTAACCGATTCGTCTTGTTGTTGATCTGAGATACTCTGAATACTCTCCAATTCCTTAAGTTCATAAGGCACCTCTTCAACACTTGGCATACTAACCGATTCGTCTTGCTGTTGATCTGAGACACTCCGTGGACTTTCCAATTCCTTAAATTCACAAGTCACCTCATCAACACTTGGAATACTAGCCGATTCATCGCGTTGTAGCTCTTCGACACTAGGAATGCTGGCCAGTTCGTCTGATGGCAATTCTTCAACACTTGGAACACTGGCTACTTCCCCCTGTAGCACCTCCTCTGATCTAGATTTATTATTTTCGTCATCGGCCTGTAGTTCTGAATCACTAGGCTCAAAATCTAATTCTTCTTCGCTACACTGCAGTTGTTGTCCCTCACTGGGCATTCCGTCCGCTTGATCTTTGGGTTTATTGCTTATGATATCCTGAGGATCTTTACCATTTAGTAAATTTCTTGTTATCGTACGAACAAACTTTGACCTGAGTACCGGCTCTCTTTCAATAGCATGCATTGCGTCGACATGCGATTTGTTCTCAAGAGCCATCTCTTTCAGCACCCGAGTTTTCGTCTTAACTATGATATTTCGGTTCCAATCATCGTCGCTTCCCTTAATGTCATAACTGGCTCGAAAGAGCACATCATCGTCAACGTTATGAAAACCATTCGCCTCGGACGAGTTATCGTCAAATTGGGCAGGTCGCTCAATCTGGAACGTGTCACCGACATGACCAAGACGAGGATTTCTAGAAGGAGCGTCATGATCGCGATGGTTGTAAGTTTCGTTCGCCTCTTTAATGACAGTAATCTTGTGCGCTTCACTCTGTCGAATTGCGCGATTGTTATATGAATGTGTGTGCGGTACCTGAGGTATCTGCGGTCCAATCACTATCGGAGGTGGCGGAATTGGAAAACACATGTTTTGCGGATGGAAACGGTTCATGTGAGGTGGTATGCCCGGGTGCAAAGAATAGCTTGGCGGCGGCGGTGGTATTTGCATTAAATTGAAAGCGTGGTCGATGGGCTCCCGCTTCAGTTTTATCTTCGGCGGGGCGCGAGAATCCGCCCGCCCTGGCTTGATTTGGCATTTCACCGAGCGGATGAATTCCGGCGCTTTCACCGCGGAATTGCGCCGTTCATACTCGTACCTATCAAATGATTTCCTCAAATCACACTTATTCTCCTGGTACTCTTGCATGGGCTGCGGCTGAGGACGTGCCTGTTGTGCAGCAAGCCAGTTGTACTGCTCCTGCGAGCTACTGTCGTAGTTGTCTGCTTCAAAAGGATTATACGGCGCCTCACCATCGGGCTGCGAATTGGAGTTCTCGCTCTCCTCGTTATTCCAATCGGGCTGCGCGATGCCACTTGCTAAATCACCGGGGTGCGGCTCGATGTCCACAATATCCAAGATCATGTTCCTGAATTCCGGAGGCAGTGCTTCCACCTTCACTGATAACTCCGGAATAACCGCATTGGCCGCTTGGCACTGCGGGTTGGCCTGGTTGTGCATCTCACGGATCACACGGCAGACCTTGACGCGCTCCTGCCGCTTCAGCTGGCGTAGCTGATTGGCAATCTCGTGGGCGCTCTTCAGGTGAGCCTGCTGCGCGGTACGCTTCCGTTTGTTGCTGGCGAGTTCGGCGGCGGTCGATTCCGCCTCCGCCCGGAGATATCTGATCCCCGGTAGAACTTTCTCATTGGTATCCTCCTTCGCATGGCTGTCGGCGGCGTTGGTAATTGGAGGCAGGACAAACTCGCCATCTGGGCATTCCTCCATCTGTCTCAGCAGTGCACCGGATTGCCGCCGGAGGAACTCTTCGGAGCCGGGCTGCGGGGACTTCGGCGGTGACACGGATTTCACTTGCTGTGCTATTGCTTTATACGTCGGGCAGTGAACGAACGGTCGACGCGTCTTATTCCACCCGCCGGTGTTTTTGTGCCTACCGCCAGGACCAGAGCTTCTCAGGAATAATGGATTTCTATCAATAAATGTTATAACTATGTAACT
This sequence comes from Geostiba sp. GC000077, assembly GCA_030264215.1. Classification (NCBI taxonomy): domain Eukaryota; kingdom Metazoa; phylum Arthropoda; class Insecta; order Coleoptera; family Staphylinidae; genus Geostiba; species Geostiba sp. GC000077. The sequence continues at coordinate 8,122 of JARJDQ010024675.1, forward strand.
AATATACATATAAAGCAAACAAAACAAAACCGAATCAAAATTAAATTGATAATGCATAATGCACATGCCAAATAGTATCTGTTTGATACTTGAGCTAAACGAATAATTTCATCTAATAATAATAACATCAAAAGTTGTTTTTATACCTTAATTGGTTATCCACCCATGAACCTGGATGACCTTGATCATACCGATGAGACTTGTAATGACCTGGAATACCACCTCGATTGTTGGGCCTCCAGTTCTGATAAATGGCCCGATACTGTCCCTGATTTCCTGGTGGATCCTCTCTGTTCATCTTTCAGAGATTTTGTTAAATAATTTAGAGGTTATGTTTGTAATATTCAGCTGAGAAAAGCTACGAAAAACGCGTCACAAAAGCACTGTAACCCACATCTTCTGATCACAACTTACCATCTATGGTGATCCATACAAGCAATGCTCTTCCATTTTTATATGTAAATGTAATTGTATGTAGAAACTACAATATCTAGTAGGCTCACAGACATTATTGCTTATCCCATTGTCAAAACACTTCTTGCGACACTTCGTGGCGTTGTCGGATAAAAACTGATGCAAAGGGCGACTCTAAAATTGTAAAACAACGTTACATTGGAGTACATCTTCGGTTTATTTACCAACTATGGCAATAAAGGCGAGTTGAATATAACCTTACGCCTGCGTCCTGTGCGCGACAACCTAAATTCACGATGCAATTACTCACCACTCACCAGCTTAAAAGCATTTACTATTTGGAAACGAATTGAAAATACTACATGCACTGGATAGTGTCCACACTGTTCTTACCGAGATGCTTTACTATTTTTCTCAATGCTTAGCCTTTGTTTTTCTGTTTACAACATGCTCGAAAGGTTGAATATCATCACATCATCAAAAAATACGATAACCACCTTCCATTCCGGTCGCGGCTCGCGGCGGTCGATGAGCGGGATGCAACATAGGCGTTTGGATAAGTTGAAATGAGTGCGCATTGGGCTTTTGCTTGGTAAAATGAGCGGGAATTTTAAATCATCGCGCGATCGGCTCAAGTCGGCACGGGGCTTGCCGGGCGAGCAACTCGCATCGTTGGTTCTTGCTGGTTCAACGCGTCATGTGGTTCATGTATTGAACCATCAAGCGACTGAAGAGTTCTTCTTGTACTTCATGGTATGAATTTTCTTCTGTCTAACAGATGGCAGCATATAGTGTTCAGAAAATTTCAACCAAACAAACCCTAGTATGCCTAGATTGTAGGGCAGGGCCCGTGGGCACTGGGCAGGGCCTAGAAAGTAGACAGATAAGGGTCATATCTATGTTAAATCTCAAGCGGTCATCAAGTGACACTTAATTTCTAATGGATGGTTTTGTAGAAGGCCTTGAAAGGTTGAATGTTGAAAGAAGTGCATTTAGCGAAAAAAGTAGGTAAATTGTTCTTCATGGCCGAGATACAGGACGGTAATGTTTCTCGGTCAACTTTGTTTATAATTATTAATTTGTCTTAATTGAAGGTGTAATTGAAAGATTATTTAATAAATTTATTCCAGTTGACATTTTTGATCCATTCGCAAAATCATGGGAGGAACTGAATTTTTAAATAAGAAGTTTTCAAATCTACAGGGTGTAATAAAATAGGTGCATTTCCTCTGGAGGCATCATTGAGGATGATTAAAGGGGCTGGGGAAAATTGTTTTAAAAATTCTTTTCCTTCATGTCGAGAAATTAAGAATTGAATTTAAAAAAAAATCTTTAATTACCGGATAATTCGTACAGAATGAATGTTTACAGCATAGTAAATAAGAAGTAGATCGTTGCTTTCCACCTCAAATTTGAGGTATTTTTTCTTAATTTATCGATATTTTGCAATTTTTTATTTCGATATTTAAAGAGCTTAAAAATATGCAAATAGAAAATTTCAAAATATCGATAAATTAAGAAAAAAATACCCCCTTCCGGGGGGTTGGGACTGGGTGCACATTGCATATTAAAGAGTGTCTTCTTGCCTACGAGAATCCGGAAAGATACTAAAGGATAGAGGTAATAAATATGGTAATAAATCGGAAAATGTTCTATTTTAATTTTATCGCACCCCAAGAGTGCACCATTTAGTGAAATTTCCTCAAGTTCACAGAAAAAAAATCAACACCTCAACCTGGCCCGGAATCGAACCGTTGACCCTAGTTATACGCTCCGGGGCTGTGAACCAGACAACGCAGCAGGCTATTCGAGATATTGATAATTTTCTGTGAACTTAGGTCATACTCTTTGCGCCTCAGGTGACCGGGGCGATAAGATTTTGTTCAATTTATGTCATCGAGGTTTGTTCGTGCACACTGTATGTTCGTATTATTTGGGCACATTGTATATCCACCCGTTACATCTATTTCTAAACTATATCTATTGTCGCGCAGATGGCATCACGCGTATGCAAGTTTTTTGTTTGTTTTCAACTGAAAAAGTGAAAAAACTGTCCATGTTATCACATGGAACCATTGCAATTTTAACTGTTCGCCTGAACGCATCTCCCAAATAAAATGGCAAACAAGTTAAACACGTCGTCTATCGATTTTTAAATTCCTCGATTATCGGCTTGCAAAAGACTTCATCCAGAGACAGCATCTTCACGGTCCCAACTCCAAGCCAACGCCGACGATCTACAATCGATTATTTCATTCTGCATCGCTCGTGCCAGTGACGGCATTAACCGGAGTGCACGCACCTTTCCGGAGCCCTCCACCACAAGACAAGGTTATTATAATAAAGGTTGGCTCATTCCCATTGCTTTCCCGGTATTTTTACTAGATGCACTGCGCGAAGCGTGCGGTGAGCAGCGAAGGTTTGTTGAACGATACCATAGGCAACTTTAATGTCGCATTCATTTCTATCATGGCGGCGATGAGGCAACCCCAAAAGGCAACCCATATTAACCTTGGAGTGACATTGCTATTGACATTGCTATTCACCTACCTGCGTTAAATCCACGTTAAATCCTCAAAAGAGTGAACTTTCTCCAGATACTCCATTGCTACATCTATAAACTCACCCGTAGAAGTAGCACCAACATCACCAAAATACGAAACATCAGAATAAGCTATTATTTAATGAAGCAAACAGGAACAAGGATTTGGATTCATTTATTGCAAATCATTGTCTATAGTATACAGGGTATTTACGGTCTTGAGTTTACTCTTCTGGGAGATGATAATACACTTCAAAATGGGAAGTCTATGAGACGACTTAAACACATTTTTGTTGTTGTTTAGTTGATTTGTCGCCTTTTCTAGAGGTGAACTATCATCCCCTAGAAGGATAAACTCAAGACCGTAAATACCCTTTATACATATAGTTAAGAAAGTTGAAAATGAAATAACACATCTTATGTTGTTTGTGATTAATTTTATGTTGGTAGTGAATATTAAAACAAAACTCACATTTACATCGTTATTCGTAAGAATTATAAATATCAACAAAATGAATTATAATGCGTTCCATTTTCTTCTTAATATATTTTTGTTATAATGATAGTTGTAATCATCATACTATCCCCATTCGCCTTTTGGTTTTACAATTTAAGTTTCTTTACTCATTTTATTTGTTAACCATTTGTTCTATAAGTTACAATTAATTAATTGTATATAGTTTTAATAATAATCGCACAACCTATGCTTTCGGTGATGAAATGATACGGATTGGATTGGAATGGGCTTTATGCGTATTAAGAGTAAAAATCTTATTTTTGGTTATTTGGCGGCCCAGCGCGGCCGGAACTTGTTTGTCGTCATAAACATTCTGGGAGAATAAAATGACACCTGCAGCTGCAGTGTGTGCTGCAGGCTGATTGATGATAATACTATTAACATGTACATATGTAATTGCATGTAGTGTTTTGCATTTAGTATGTGTGATACTCATTCAGACTTGCTTTTGATTGGCGACATTGACGCGTCGCCCAATTTTGTCGCATTCGCACATTATAATAAACTAGTTTACGTCTTTAATTTTGATGTAATTTGTCCATACGACATACGAGTACACATATCTTCACATTTCACATATTTATGCCATGCATTCATTTCTGAACAAAAAAACATAAACGACAACCGAAATTGCCTACATACCGACGAGCATTGTTTGCGCGCCCACCGAGTGCGTAACGTAATAAATAGAACAACAAAGCAAGTTTTGCTATAGTAATCATTTCATTGGTTTAATAATACACTCGGTAGGTGCTGGAAACGACTCCCATTGTGTTAAGTGGTTCGTCCGTCCTCGTCAAATATGTAGGTATTCAAATTGTTGTCAAGTTCATCACGCTTCAAGAACATGCATTTGTATTTATAATATTAATGATTTATACTATATGAAACATATTGTGTAAAGGTTAACAGATTTTTTACTTCGCCACTTTCACCCAACTTGTCACCATTTCTACGGTCATAGAATTTTATCGTTAATTAATTATACATAATTATTTAGGGTATTAGGTGTCGGAAATTTTTCGAGTTTTCTCTTCTTTACCATTACACTCAACACTTCCTTCACAGTGGTTAAAGTATTGATGCACGATGCACTGTTAAAGTTGCTTTAACAAATTTTGATTATCACTAACATCGAATAACTCGAAAACTTTCAGAAGTGTAGATTTCAATTTATATTTTATTTTAGTTGTTAAATGTATGTTTTTCAGTTAGTTCTCGGATTGGTTGCTGTTTTTATTTCTTTTGTTAGTCTTATTTTAAAGCTAACTTTAATGGCCAAACTGCCATTTTAGGTATCAATTATCAATATGTACAGCAAAACGCAAAGATATACTAGTAATTTTACATATTTAGTTAAGATTTTGATAGATGTGATGGCATTAAATTTTTAAATCGAAAATTGAAATATAACGAAACAGATTTTGTTAAATTCTGATGGAAAACATCCAAATCCATTTTGGCAGCATTTTAGTGATAATTCATGCACATCTATCAATTGGAAATGAAGTCTTTGAGAAAAGTATGTACATTATTTTGGATTTTGGTTTAGAATGTTCTTATCATTGGGTAGGTACAATTACATTAGTGGGCAAATAAAGAATAAATGTAATTCTTAAAAAAAGTACCGAGATGCAATCAGAATTAATCAGAATTGCAATCAGAATTTTCTTTTTGTGGTTATTTAACATGATTTCTCAAGATTCTCCATCAATAGCGAATTTGGTATCGAACATTTATATCATTTTTAACTATCGTTGTGCTTGTGGATTGAGTTTTGTTGCTCTTTTTGTTGCTTGTTCTCTGTTTGAAGTACATAATGCTTACAATGTATTTATTAAATCTATAATGCTTGGATACCAACTTGTTTGGATGCCTTAAATATTGAATATAGCATTCGCACATTTATGATTCGGACTCATCCAAATTTGGGGGGCATAAAATTAATTAAAAGTAATGAGATGCCTCATGCGACATCATATTAATTACAACCAATGTGTGAAGTATACTGGGTATGCTAAAGATGGCGGAAGAACTATACGTCGCGCTTTTCTCTGTTTAATTGTGAGTTGAAAATCTTAATACAAACATTTTGTAACTCTCATCATCTGGCCACATCTTTCATTAAAGTTGTGATTTTAGCATATAAATATGTATATTAACAAAATCCTTTTTTGTTTCACAGTTGCTGTTTTAAAAATCAAAGACATCTGAAAAGTCAGTTTTCTTTTAGAATGCATTTAACCAGAATGGTTTACTTTTTAAAACTTTGAATTGAATTAATTCTAATTAATTTAAGTCAACGTTTACAAAAAATATATATTCTGGTTAGATACAATTTAAGATAAACTGGTTTTACAGATGTGTTTGACTTTTAAAACAGCTATTGTGGAACGAAAAATAATTTTGTTATTATGTATATTTTGTTAAGTAAACATTTTAACTTTGATGACCTCGAGTGACCAAGTGAAAAGAGTTACAAAATTTTTGTATTAAGATTTTCAACTCAGAATTAATCTAAGAATGGTGTCACGTTTAGTTCTTCCGCCATTTTTAGCACATCCTGTATGCTGATAGAATATTGTTCATGCAGACCATTAGATAAGAATTTAATTGTCAGCTCTTCGTTCTGCGCCTCCTATTACATTTTGGTATTTCGGTGTGTTGCCTACGTAAAATTATGCTACACAATTAATTAGTATAATTTCCAATAGATGATGAACGCCCATTGCAAATGTTCGTCACGCACCCCACACAGTGTTCACTGATTTCATCCTTGCTTATCGTGCGAGAACAAAAGTTTGTTTTGTGTGTCATGTCGTCTGCATGCGGCGGCCAAGATTGCTCTACTTCCAGCTTTCCACATCTCCTTAGTCCTGGCGGTGCTCGTTCTTTCGTCCGCTTTTTACGCGCGCAGCTGTTTCTATCGCAGAGCTGCAGCTAGGCTCGCCGACAGCAGGAGGAATACTTGGCTGGCTATGCACATGGCGCACGATGATTTTCGCATCAATATGGCGTCGACGTTATCTCCTAAAAGAGCAAGCACCAGTTAGAATTAAATGTTCAGATCACGAATGTGCGCACAAATCATTGGTGAGCATCTGAGTTACTAATAGCTGAGGCTGGATGTTTTTGTTACCTTCGGAAACGAATACGAAGATGGAAGCCGGCTCGGTGTTGCTCGCCGAGCAGGTATAGTTGCCGGAGTCGGCGTCGTTCGTGTCGCGAATGGTGAGCCGGCTCTGGGTGCGCGCGCCCGGCACCGTCTCCACCGAGATGCCGCCCCTGGCCGTGTCGTAATTTATCATGCGATCATTGTGATACCAGAACACGTACTGCGGTGGCGTCGGGCTCTGCAAAAAAGCGATTCATCATTTCGATAAATTATTTTTTAAGCGCCTAACCAAAAGCGGCGCGGCGCGCGAGCGCCAGATCATTACGCGCTCTCGCCAAATGCGCCAAATGCGCCAACTGCGCCGCCTCTCCCAGCTCAATAATAACGCCAGCATTACCGGCGGCGCGCCCGCGTCTTCCGAATGATGAATGTCAACATCGAGCGGTTAATACGTAAAAGTACGCACCTACATTGCGCCCCCTCCCTGCACGAACGAAAATAATTAATGAACCTTAACGTTAATGCGCGCTGGGATTAAACATTCAATCTTTTTTGTTCTCTGCGCGCGAAAAGCTTCTTTCGACGACGCTTCGGGTTGCAGCGTCTCCGCTATTCGCGGAGGTTATTTACTTGCGTTCCTAAATTAAGACTGCACGAACAAATCCGCTTAATGTTTGCAAGATCAGGCAGGCAATAATAATAATTTCGCCGATGGAAAAATGAGAATCTAAAGTCTTCATTCAAAGCTCTTTTTTGCCTTTACTAGATAAGTTAAAGGGAGCACGTTTTTGCGCCGCTGACGATTATATTGTTCGTGTGCGGTGCAGCATTGTCCACAAAGATTCGCTTTGGCGAGGTGATTCGGAGGCGGACGCGCAGAACAAATCGGGGAATCTTGAGGGAATCCAAGCCTCTGAGGAAGAAGACAAGCAAAAAACGAAAAGAACGAAAGCAGGAACATGCAAGAATAAGAACGAACGCGCGTACTAGTATTTGTATTAAGCGAGAAAAGTTTTGCTTTTTCCAGACGCGTCGCGTCGAGGGAATTCGGAATGAGACTAAACGCATGGTTCGTACGATGAACCAACTGTACGCGTTTGTATTATATTATGTCCAGTAAAACGCACTGCGGAAGCCGATACTACAGAGCTAAGAAGTTTTAACTTTGGTTGAAACTAAGCCGCATCAGCTTTGAACAAAAATAAAGATCGAACAAATTTTGACTTTGATATATTGCCGAACTAGGTCAGATATTAACGATGACGAAATTCTGAATGTTTGAAAATGTGAAAATGCCCCAAAGGGAGATATTAAGTGTTTAAATGATGTTTGAACTTTGGTAAATATGCATGCAAAGTTTAATGAATTGTTAGATTTGTTAGCTTGGGTCTTCACCATCATCCTTTAGAACCCCCGAAGCGTTTTCTCTTCATCGCAGCGAAAATAAGGCATTCTTATGAAACCACATAGTTTTGCATAGTTGAACAGGAAAAGGTAGTAAACTCCGAAATTATGGTAATCAAAATGTTATAAAACTAACAAACTGGAACGAAAGAAGTATGAAAGAAAAGAACGCGCGAGCAGACGAGCGTTTGCATACAAAGAGCGCCGCCTCGCCGCGCCGTCAAGAAAAGTTGATGATGTAAAGTCTCCCTCTCGAGTGTTCTATTTTTTTCCCGTCGGTGCAACATTTCAACGCGCTGACTTAGAACTCGCCTAACTACTCAGCGATTGTACATATCGTAATGCGTCGTCGCCAGGCGCCATTTTGGATTTCGTTATGGCGGACGCGAATGCGGAGCAAAAAATTGAGGCCACGCAAACAGTCCCTGCCGTTCGAATAAAAACGCTGCTGCTACAATAGAAACGATTCGAATCGAACCTAGGAAAAACATAAAATATGTGTACGAAAGTTCGTCGCGCATTTCAACCCGGCGAACGTAATTTGCCTACATTCCTATTCGTAGTTTATGCGACTGGCCGAACGAAACGAAGGAAAAGTATGCACAAATAATTCGTACATATTCATAGTCGTTTAAGCTTCAAGTTCTCAACGGCGTGCCGGCACGAAACGTCAGCGTCGCGCTGTTGAGCAAAAGTCGTACGCAAACGCGCATGAAAACTGGGCACGAGTTGCTGAACACGAGCTATGAATTTCTAATCACGTACCCGATGTAAATATACAACTTTTGTTGCGTTGGCCTTTGGCAACCGCATAAAATACGGACAAGCGCGATTCGCAAATAAACCAAACCCCTTTACTATTCGCATGCCACATTTTCCTTTCTTTTTTCTTCCAGATACAAACAAAACAGGGCGAGGATGCGCAATGTTAAACTTAAGCTTCTAAAGTCAAACTCAAACCAATTTGAAACAAGGTGGAGGAGTTCTGAAGTTTTTCTAAAAATAAATGTGTAGTATAGGAATGGGAAAGAAGAGGGCAGCACGTGGCGGAACATAACGTGCATGCGGAAAGAGCATATCTCGCAGCGTAAGTTCGGCACGCCGAATGTGAAACTATGACTGCCGTAAAAATGCTCGCAGGCCAAAAGGTGGTAAGCTTCGTGGTGGAGGCGCCGGTGGATATGCAGAACACGTTTGCGATGGCGCGTTGCATGAGTCGCCATGACTATATGCGGTAATTTAACACCGGCGGACGTGATGCCGCGATGCTGGCAGCGGCGAAGTGGCCGCCATCGTCCACAACCGCCGTCGAGGGAACGACCCATTATTGGTCATCATTCAAGACTCGCTCCCGTAATAGTTATAACGGTCCCGCAGAGTAATCCCACAAATATGTATTAAATATATTGCCCATGAACTTAGTTGTCATTAGCAGCATACAATTCGAACACAACTAAATTATATCATTATGTAAGTTATTAAAGAAAAAAAAAATATGCTGACACTCCCTTAGCGTTGACGCTTGCACATTGCTTGTGCATGTGTAGTAATGTGGTAAGTTTCAGCGTGAGCGACGGCCCCAAAGTTTGAGACGCAAACAAATTTATAACACGGAAATGACGTCATGACCATCATCGTGTGTGATGTGTTGCCAACTTCGGGCACTGAAAATCGCGACGCGAGTCACAAACTTCGGAAAGCGACAAGAAACGCCAAGCACTCGTCGCGAACGGCGATTGCGGCTGTGGCTAGGATGGTGGCGCACGTAGAATACCGAATGAGTGCCGAACCGGATGTGGAAACATGCATCAACCAACTTGCATCCATTCGGCACGTAGCGCCCAACTCACCTACCGAACAGGGCCAAAACCCAACAAAACTTGCAGGCACAGGTTGTAAATCGCAAGTGAAAAAAAAAATCGTTTTAAAAACAAATCGTCTTGACGCTTCATTTTATATTTTGAGCAATGCCATGAGAAACCCAAAGCAAATATGACGGGAAACGTGAAAGATTAATCTTCATGCCAATTATCTCCGTGTAACGTAAACTACGAATTGCACATATGTTCCTCCTTCCCCTTGATGGCATGTCGTTGTTACACCATCTATCCATAAGCTAAACATTTGGTGCATTCCCATTTCGCATGTGTAAGTCACCAGAGTGCGAGAATTGCTCCATTGCACCGCGTTTTGATTGGCCGCTCGAATAATGTTCGAATGTTTGCACAAACTTGGTTATTCACTCAACATCCGGACGGGCGTTTGCGCGCGTCAAGTCAAAGCGGAGCAAAACTAAGCGGATGCGCTGAATACAATTGACGTGCGCGAGAGTGCAGCGAGTGAGTGCACTGTGCACAGTGCACAGACGGATTAATAACGGATTCGAGCGTCGTCTATTAAATTAAATAAGAAGCAGCGAGCGAGCTGCAAAGCACGCCGCCTCGCGGCTGGCTGGGGGCAAACTCCGGCGAGGAGAATGAAGCGAAAAAGTATCAAATACGCTCCTCTTGAAAGAGTGGCGTTGTAACTAAAAGCGGAGGCTAACTGAACAGAACGAGAGCGCGCACTATTCGCCCGAGTCGTTTCAAAATCGATCGCCATACAAGAACTTGGCAGCGGCTTGCTGGGGAAGTGCAAAACGCCCTACGAAGATGCCGTGCCGGGTGACGTAAACTTTCCGAACGAATGCACTCGACGAAAAGACAAAAGAACCAACTCAGGTGTAATGCAGTACTATGTACCTACCTACTAAGGCAAGAATAAATTCGGACCTCGTTTTGTATTTGTAAACAATTCAACAATATAAGTATTTTAAGGTAGGTGTTTTCGCGATAATTGGAGTAAAAAGTTGCAGTTTTGATGATATGTACTGGGTCTTCATAAATGTCTGATTACCACGTGATCAAATTTTGAATACCCGCGCAA
>JARJDQ010024680.1:0-24556 GCA_030264215.1 Geostiba sp. GC000077
TGCAATAGACCAGGGGCAACTGGAAATGTTAGAGCAGGGGCATGATACGCCACTGGAATTTGTTCATTGCATATAGCGTTTATCAGTTTCATATAGCGTTTATTTGTTTCATATAGCGTTTATTGGTGTCATATAGCGTTTACCCATTTCATATAGCAATTCATGTATAGCAGTTTGATTATCTCATATAGCGTTTATTTTGTTCCGACTTGAAAACTTTTATATTTAAAATTCAATTCCTTCTACGATTTTGCCAATGGATCAAAAATGTCAATAGGAATAGTTAACAAATTAAATAATCTTTCAATTATACCTCTGTATACTTAAAACAAAAGAATAATTAGAAACAAAATTGATAAGAAACTTTACCGCAAGAGCAATTTCCCTACTTTTTTTCGCTAAATGTAGTACTTCTTTCAAGGCCGCATATAAAATGTTCAGAGGAACTCCGACATCAAAGAATCACCTTGTAGATACCATTACTTTAATAAAACAATAATAGTGTGTAACTGTATAGCATCAAAGGAAGGAACAAGATATTTTGATTTGGAGTCAGAGGAAACGAAACATAACGCAACATAAGATTTCATTGATTTTACGCAAGTTAAGAAAGTCTGTAATTAATTCGCATGCAAATTAACGCAAGTCTTATATAGATGAGAATAAAGCGGTGCAGTGCGTTCTGCGTAACAAGCGCTAATGCCACATGCGCAATAAGCAACTCGATTTAAATTACATTTAAATCGCAAATTATTTCTTCCGGCCGCGGCGCGTTTGCTGTTTTCCGCGCGGTGCGCTTTTCCCAACCGAGTCGGCGGGACGGCCAGGAAGGACTTAGCATTCTAATTAATGCCATCGTCCGCATGCTGTTGATGTGGATGCCACCACTTTGGCAGCTGGCAGAAAGTGTAAATGTGTCGTAACGGCAAACGCAACGAATTTAATCAAAGCCGACACATTTTGACGAACCCTCAATTTAATTTAATGCTCAGTTAACATGCTAACTGAATTGATTAACAAGAGATAAGTAAACATGAGTCAAATATAGTGAAAATGCTTAATTTTTGCTCTTGGCCTCTCACCAAGAGGAATTTGCGGAACGAGCAAGCTTTCACACATCAGTGACATTAAAATGGCTGGAAATAGCGATAGAGATAGCGAAAAACATCGGCGACCTAGATCACGATTGCAAATTAAATTCCTCCGCTCAACTTTTATCATAAACTCTGTCTAAACTACGAATATTATATGCCAAAGGCTAAGCCTCAAACAATGAGTCCCTGAGTCATCGTTTTAGGTTCGGGTTCGGGCGCACAAAACGCAGAGCGCACAGAGCTCGCACAAAGTGGTTACATATTTAATGAAGATATTAATTATTGTGGTGTGGTACTAAACGGTAACAAATGTGGGAACTGTGCGAACGCGTGTGCAACGTCGGTTGTGTGTAATATTGTGGTCGCACCAACGTAATCGTATGCAAAATTATGCAGAGTGTGTCATGTCGTGCAAAGTGTGAAAAATTAATGCTTCGATTGAGAAATGACTGATTGATATATTCTTGACACAAACTAATATTAACACCAGATTAATACTATATGACTCTATGAGGTTTGTTAAAATAATATGGTGAAAGTAGTCGTTCTGCGCATCTTAAAAATAAAATTATTAAAAAAATATATAGAAATCAATAATACCCTTAGGTTTGTAAAATACGGACATTGATGAAATATTATTTTTTAAATATACCTACAAGAGGCCTTGAAAGAAGTACATTTAGCGAAAAATAAGGGAAATTGTTCTTCATGGTCGAGATACAGGGCGATAAAGTTTATTTGACAACTATGTTTCTAATTATTCATTTATTTTAAATCACAATGCACGCAGAAACAATGCACGCAGAAACATCTACTATCAAGAAATAATACCTACTATCTTCATCTAGTTTTCAATTTTTCAATTTGTTTACTGAAAGTATCGGTTTTTCAAATAAATTTTTCATTTTAAGACGTGTTAAATGTGAATTAGCGAGTTTTTAGTGTTTAGTGAATAACTGTTGTTATTGGATCGAGAGATAACGTCAGGAAGAAGAAGTCATCATTATAGAGTCCTCTAAAATAAAAACAGATTGAATCCTCGTTCCCCCAAAATAATTAATCATAAATTCTAGTTACTATATCAACCGGACAAGTAAATCTTCTCCTATCCAGAAGAATAAAAATGAGCGTCGTTCCCATAGATATATCAAGAGGAAGGAAGACTAGAGGACAAGAGGACTAGAGAAAAGCTATCTGCTCGACTTCCACGTGCACCTCTACAGTCACCCATTTCATTTCATATCCAAGCATAATTTAGCAGAAACTCATTACGCATGCATGGGACGACGCGCGGGCGTCGAGAGTATATTTTCCATCCACATGCGCATCTGCGCTTCCTCTGGACATCTCCTACCTTCTGCTTCTGCTCTCCCTGCTGGTTGCGTCACTCTCATTGCTATAGAGGTGCGACACACATCGCGAGCGCAATAAAGTCCAAGTGGCTATGGCAGTCGACTGCTCGAAACCGAATAAAAACGCACGGATCCTCGGATCGATCGCGATTGCATTATTCGGCGACGCGAATTATTCATATACGTGCCCAGACTGGTGATGGGTGTGAATAACAACCTCCGGGTCTATTGCTCCTTCCTCTTTTATTTTTTAATTTTTCAATTAAGAAGTTTTAAAAAACGTTTTACCGGACGAATACAGTGTGTCTCAATTTGGGCAGTCACTGCCGATATCTCGAAAACTAGCAAGTGTACAGGATTATTTTTCAGATGAAACTTGTTCAGAATTTAATGCCTAGTAAAAAAGATTACGAAAAATTTGCAATACATTTAACGGTTCTCGAGTTATACGCCAAAAACCACGACCATGTTCGACCATGGTTAATCTTTGAAACGCTGTAACTCGAAAAGTATTGGATAATACTTGTTTTGGTTTTAATAAAATAGTAATGGATTTATTATTTTATTAAAACCAAAACCAGTTTTTCCAATACTTTTCGAGTTATAACGCTTCAAAAATTGACCATGGTCAAACATGATCGTGGTTTTTGACGTATAACTCGAGAACCGTTAAATCTATTGCAAATTTTCACTATAGGCAATAAATTCTGGACAAGTTTTATCCGAAAAATATCCTGTACACCTGCTAGTTTTCGAGATATCGGCAGGGACTACCCAAATTGAGACACCCTGTATAACAGAATCATCAAATTAGTAAGCCTATTAATCAAGTTTTAACGAACTTTCATTAGCGCCGAGGTCGTTCCTCGTTCGTTTGGACCAGAGGTGATTAAACTGAGCGTGTGCCGCTCCAGCTCCATCAGCCTCTCTATTAATCACAATCAGTTCATTAACATAGGCATAGTCTAGGGCAATCAGCAGATGATATCCGGTTGGGAAGTGCTAGTGCCGTTAAGATCAATAAAAATCCGAATCGAACGACAATTTCCGGCGCTGTTGATGATGGAAGGAAGAAACGAAAATGTGAAGCAAAAAAGGTGTGCAGCAGGACTTTGGATGGCCAGGGGCAGGGACGCCAATCATCAAATGCATTTTCCACCCCTAGGTCTACGGATATTGACATATTAACGACGCTTCCTTGTGCTCCTGCTCCTCCACCAGAAAACACATCAGGACATCAAAAAGCAACGAAGAAAACTTTACGTTAATTTTTTCCCGCCCTTTTTTCAGCGTCTAGCAACGTATAGCAGGATGCATCGTTATGTTTTACGAGTCGCACATCGAAAAACGACAACGACAATGGCAGTCATCAAGTGTGCAATTTTTCCGCACTCGTCGACCTTTCCACATTTACTGCTGGCGGCATCGGCATGGCGATGGTGCAAACGTTACGAGCTTGCCGAGTTTACACCCAGGACATTATGTCCTCCGACCTTCGCGTAACGACCAACGGGGTAACATACTCGTATTTTCATTGCGCTGCACGTACTCGCGGATATCTCAAGAAATGCGCCCTCAGTGCACCTCCTCAGCACGTGGATAGAAAGAGAGAGGGAGAAATAAAAAGTTATTGTCGAAGAATGTCGAGAATATCGAGATAAAAATAGTAGAATTGTGCAATTGTAATCAAAACGCAAAATAACGTCTGAACATTATTGAACCGAACCGATAACATGACATACTGATTAAAATAAAAGTTTATCGCCTGTGAAAACCACCAAAACCTCAATTTATGATTAGATTCAACGATTCAAGTTAAACTTGACTTTGTGACTTTGATTTAGCTCTGAATTAAAGTTATTCGACTTGGCAGCATTTCAAACGGATTTTCTGCACTTCCCAAAACCTTGCCAAGGAAAACCAAACCTCGAAAACAATAACCACAACAAGAGTGCAAACATGAGGAATGACGGAATACTGAATACGCGGAATGAAAGAAGCAACAAAACGGAAACATCGCGGCGAATGAATAAAACATGAGCAACAATAGAAACTGATCCAAGAGGAAGGAAAGCATTGCCTCCGCGCATAATATGTCGGTGATGTGGTAATGTGGTCCGTACACAATTAACAATTGCGCGGTGCGCAATCAAATGTACCGTTCCTGCCACGCGGCGGTGGCGCAGTAAACAGATAGTTCAGATAGTTACGATTAGCGCTTCGGCGGCGAATTAAATTGTTTTGATAATTATCACACAATTGGCAATTGTTAAATTTGTGTTAAATTGTTTTCGTCTGCGAATCAGAAGCAAGATGAAGTTGGACTAGCAGCTCTTAGCTGAAGTTTAGTTTCGCATATTTTAATTATTTAAATTGGGTTTATGAGTTGGAAGTTTGAACAATATGTGTATTAATTTGTTATACGCTTAATGTATAACAAGTGCATGTGTTATTGTACTCCACAAGTTAAAAGAGGTCAACCCAGCTACAGGAAGCTTAAAATATTTCTAAAATTGAAGTCTGTTTAGTTATTTAATGCCTCTAATTTCAGTCCATGCCGGAAATGAATTAAAATCAAAATTACTAAGCGCTTAGAACACTTGGGTTTCATGTAAATGTAAATATTGAGAATTTCTTTTTGCTTCAATCTATATTGTATGTTTTCTTAGTAGTTAAGTATGATTCAGAGTTCGATCTTAGTCGTAGTCTTAATCTTAATTTTAGTCCTAAGAATTATTAACCTTAGGCCTTCCATAAGCGCATTCATAGTTCGATCTTAAATCTTTTGCCATACGATGCTTACGATCGTTAGGATTGACCTTGAAACGGCTAATCACAACCAGACAAAGTGCGAACATGTGGCGTCACTCACCGGTTTCAACTGTTTGAGCTCTTACGATGCACGATAGAACTATGAATGGCTACTAAGATTCCGACTAAGATTAAGACTACGACTAAAATCGAACTCTGAATCATACTTTAGTCTTATCTAAACACTAAACATAAGAATTATTCCTATAAATATAATTTGTATAACATCAAAATAGCAGAAATACGATTTGAGAATTTAGGAAGTGTCCAAACAACAAACACTCCACACTTTAGTGTGAACAATAAACACTGAACATATTGCAGTTGTAAAACTGCGTTTAAACTAAAGTAAAGTAAATCTTTTGGGGCGTGCGTTTTCCCACAGTTGGAAATCTGCATCAGCAAACTGCTACTGTGACGCAGATGTAGATGCAGAAGCCATAATATAACTTTACAACATTTGTAATCATAATCAGTAATCATAAACATGATGGCATGTAAAATAAACCTTGGTTATTACTTATTACAGTTAGATGGTTATATCGTAAACTCTGCTATCCTACAGCGTAGATTGGCTTGGTTGATATAGCCATATATAAAACGAAGAAGTGGTCAAATCTCGAATGCAAAACTCGAGGATGCAGGTAGAACTGCACCAGAAGACAACAAAGAGTCATCCTAGTATTCTTGTGTCCCTGCTCCCTGCAGGGCTGGAACGAGGCAATAAAAGCAGGTAGCAGCAACCTTGTGAGCGTTGGGCCCTTGGACATTGCGCTTCTAGGAAGCACGAAGCATATACGCTTTGTCAGTAGCATCCATCCTTATCGATCACCGCTCACCGCTCAGATGGAGCCGAAGCTGCGACCCCGAAAATGCACCTCGAACCTGAACCTGAACCGGAACATATGCGTATACGAGGACAAGGAGGGGGAGCGAGGGAGGGATCTCAGGGATCTAATTGAACGGTTCCAATCTTCCAATCCTCCAAAGTGAAGTGAAGTGAAACTACATAATACAATCCACCTGAAATCCATCCCACAAGGACCTGCGACGTGTTTAATCCAAAAATTTAAATTTACTGCTCTCCGCTGAGGGTTTAGGTTTCGGCGAAAATGCCGAGTTTCCGCGATAAAGATGAATAGAATGGGAAATATGATCATCCCTTGTTCGGTTGTTCGGGTAAAGAATGTAGTACATCCTTTCTCCTCGAACAGAGGATGCCTGGATGAGCTAATGGCTACATATAAGCCAGAGTCGACATTTGATAGACGTGATACAAGAATTAGCTGAGCAACGTCCTTAAAAAAGAGACGCTGAACGCAGAAGAGCAGAAAGGAAAGTTGTTTTGGCCAGAAGCTGCACTTTGGCACACTTCGTCCTAACTCTCAAGTTTGAAGAAGAATCCAAGATACCAAGATTGAAAGATTCAACGATTCAAAAGAAAACATGACATTTGCAAGTTCACACAATGCAACAACAGGTTCTACTTCCACATAGGACATAGTGGACGGTGTGGAAGGTGCAGGTAGTAACCATGAGTTGTAACATTGAACTTGTAGAGTTGCGGAGACCGGAGAGGTGTGAAGAAGTGTGAAGTTGACCATTTGCCTCACCTTCAATGCACACGACGTGGTCGCGTATCTGCTGCGCGACTAATCCGTCCGGAATGAGCTCGATGAGGTCGTAGATGGCATAGATGGAGGGATGCACACTCTCGAAGCGCTGTATCTCCTGCCGAATGGCGAGCGAATTGTTCAGGTAGGGTTGGAGATGCGCCGCCCGCGAATTCATCTTGAATCGCCTTCGGAGTCTCCTTCACTGCAAGTCTTCACCTCTTCACCTCAGTTTACTCTACGCACAGCGGCTTATTTTAGAGCCAAATGCGCACACATTTCTTTCAAACTTCCAACTTTGCACCACACTCAACCAAACAACCTGCGCTCGCACCTGAGCAATGAGCATCTACGAACGACACTTTTGTTTAGCTTTAGCAACAAGTACGGCTGCGGCGCACGAATGCATTGTGCAGGGCCAGGTAGCTGAGGAGAGCCGGGTGGCGTCTTCGCACCCAATTACACACACACACAACTTCTGCACTGGGGATGCAAATTACGCACTGCGTTTGTGCAATTCCACAATTATCTCACCGCGACGCAAACGAATGGCGATCAAAACACACGAGCAGCGCGATTACGCGACGCTGCGACGACGCGGTTGATAAACATTAATGCCGGAGAGGTTAGGAACGACTGCTCGTCGCTTGCCACACTCGCCGCGGCCAAGCACACTCCCACTATGAAGTGGAATTTTCTCCTTGCTTGCGAGTTGCGACGCCACGAGAGCCACGAGCTCGAGCTCCAAGTGCCGCTTGCGTTTCACGTTTTCTAGGTTCATGCTTGCCGATCGCAGCGCCAACAAAACACCGAAGCGGTGAAGTACAGAACTATACATTTAGCAAAGTCGCACACCTAATATCACCAACAAGTATAAATCTTGATTTTAATCATAATTTAAATTCATTTATGTACTTTTAGAACCAACAAAAATAATGTCTATCATAATCCAAATCATTTATACTTTATTTAAGTCAACTGCACATTAATATAAGCGAAAATGCACCTAGCAAAAGTTTAAACCAATGCAACTACTTGGTTAGTTCCTTCATTCAGCACTAGATGGCGCTAGAGTGCTTAAAATTTAAATTTAAACATTTTGAACTTCCAAACTAGTATTTTACGAGTGTCTAGCACAAAATCGATTGAAAGCCTATGGTAAGCCTAGTGGATCGATGAAATCCTATTTTTAAGTGCCACAGCGGCGATCGTTGAAAAAAGCATCGCACCGCCGCCCCGCGTTTAATAATTTATCCGACATGGAAGTGGACGTGTTTGGTGTTTTATTTACCACGGACACCACGGTCAGTGGAATCCTTGACCTTCGTGGCTCGCGACCAAATTGAACACAAATCGAAATCGCCCGCTGCTAGAATGGCAAAAAGCGCAAAATACACGGTTCGAACAGAAAACAGCAACCACACAAACAACACCGATGAATGAAATAATGAAATGTTTAAATCTGGTGCGTGGTGTTACTATCGAGCGTGATTACCGAGTGTTGCGCGTGATGATTTCATGCAACGCGACTATTAAAACTATATGATTATATGCACGGACGACAACAAACAGTGTAAAATCTGTGTTGAAAACACTCTTAGATTTAGCTGGCTGATGTTCACATCGCACACAGATTCACAGATACTTTACAAGATATTCTTGATATACGTGAGCGTTGGCTCGTTGGCTGGTGTGAGTTGTGAGTCCTTCCTTGTTCATCAATTTTTCATGTGTATTTCAAGCGCCTGGCATGGATTTAGTCACAGGCCTCAAACATTCTGTATTCCGTGATTTCGTAAAAACGCGTTCGCCGTGCGGCGCGCAATCCTTCGATTGATTCCCTTGGACTCGGTTATTTTACGCCGCATGCCGGCAGTGTGATTTTCTTGTTCCGAGTGCGAAGTGCAAGCGTTCAGCCGGCAAGTCATACGTTAGTCATCGTTCGATGCTGCAAACTGTAAGTTCGCGCACACCACCGCCAACTGCCAACTATACTCCCGCAGTCGTGAAGGAACACCAAGCAATCCACGTTTTGTTTATTCTCTGATACATTCAGTAGCATTTTTAGTGCCGGCGCGGAACGTCTGCTCCTCTTCTCGGCGATGGTCACATGCGAATTTGATACTTTGAATTCTTTTGAATCCGGTTTGTGTTTGCTCAGCAACAGGTAATGCAAAAATAACCAAACTTCACATATCACATAACGAATTAACAACCGTTGAGTTTTTCAGTTCGCCAAACCAAAAAGTAACGTTGAATCAAAGCGATTATGGAGTAATGAAGTCATGATTATAATTGGCACAATTTTCTGATATGGTTATGTGATTATAAAATTATAAAATTGCGTCGTGAACACACACCATTAAACCGTGATTTTTGCCTCGAATTAAAGGTAATTTGTTGCGCTTTTTATTTAATACTTCCGCTCACTAATCATTACCCACATTTTTAGTACTAGCAGACAAACAGTTAAAAATGTTTTCGGCCAAATGCAACGCTACCTTACTTTTGGGTCTTGTTATCATCATCACAACGTCTTTGGCGGCTAATCCCGAGTTGGAAGAGGAGGAAATTCGCGCCATCGATTTTCTCCGCTACATGGACGCTGAAGTCAAAGAGCTAAGGAAGAAAAGTCTTCTTGCTACTTTTAAATATGATACGAATATGACGAAAGTTAACCGAAAAGCTATGGTAAAGCATACATTACTTTTTCTACCCTCACACCCAGCTATAACGTGTTTGTGAACTTTTAGTATGCGACAATAATTGAAGGAATGAAGCGGACCAAAGAACTCTGGAAGGAGACGAAAACGTTCAACTGGAGGACGTACAAGGACGCCGATGTAAAGCGTCAGTTTTGGCTGCGATCCAGCTTGGGCATCGAGGCGCTTCCGGAAAGCCAGTACAAAAAGTTGATGAAGCTCACCATAGAGATGCGCGACGTACTCAACACGACGAGGATTCCATCCTTCGAAGATCCGGTCAAAGCGGAAATTACTTTGGACCCAGGTACAAACAATTCAAATGTTGGTCCTTCAATCCCGCATTTACAAATGCTTTGCCTTTGTAGATATTAAACATGTCCTGGCAACGTCGAGCAATCAAAACGAATTGCAACACACGTACAATGAATATGTCCGTCTGGTTGGCAGTAAAACCAAGGCACTGTATAAAGAGTACGTTGACATAGTCAACGATGGCGCTAAACTGAACGGATTTACCGATGCCGGTGATGAATGGATCGCCACGTATGAAGATACCAACTTCAAGCTCACGGTGCAGAATTTATACAAGGATATTAAACCACTCTATGCACTCCTGCATTCCTACGTTCGATATAAACTGCGGGCGAAGTACGGGGAGGCTGTGAGCAAAAACGGCCCCATTCCGATCCATCTCACTGGCGGTCTTCACGGCAAGACATTCGAGGCGTTGTATCAGCTGCTTAAGCCATTCCCAGGCGTAGTCGACATTAACTATGATGAGGAGATCAGCAAACAGAATTATGATGCTGAGAAGATATTCAAGCTAGCTGAAGAGTTCTACGTGTCACTGAACATGAGCGAACTCCCTGAACTCTTTTGGAATCATTCGGTCCTGCAGAAACCGGAAGATGAACAGATGCTATGCGCGGAGAAAGCTTATGATATTGCACCGGATGATCCACGAATTAAGACTTGCGTGGAGCAAACTCGGGAGGGCTTGAAGCAAGCGCATCTAGACGTTGGGCGTATTGAGTATTTCTTGCAGTTTGGTAATCTTCCGCAGGTTTATAGAAATTGGGCGAATGAAGCTTTCGGCGAAGCTGTTGGCAATTCAATTGCGCTTTCCTTCATGTCCTTGAAACATGCGCAGAAGATAAATCTCACGCGGACTGAGTCCATGATGAGTGAAGCAGCTCATATGAATAATGCATTTTACGTAAGTTGGAATTAGGAAATGTTGATATATTTAATTTGTGTGATTGCTCCTAATTGTAGATGCTCCTGCAAACGCTGCCATTTTTATCATTTGCTTATGCTGTGGATATGTGGCGATGGGATGTGTTCAATGGGAACATCACCGAGCAGGACTACAACTGCCGGTGGTGGAAGTTAGTTGAGGATCTGCAAGGATTAGAAGCTCCTACCGACCGCACCAGTGCAGATTTTGATGTTTCCACTGATTTTAACCTTGTTACTAATGTACCTTACATGAAGTACGTTCTACTACAACCTACAACCTACAACACAGCTATAAGTTACTTAATATGTCTTCTTTCAAAAGGTATTTTGCAGGGAAGTTTCTTGAATATCAATTTTACAAAGCAATGTGTCTCAAGGCCAATGAATACGTTCCTCATGTGTATGGCAAGGAACTGTACAAATGTGATGTTTATGAAAGTACTGCAGCAGGAAACGATTTAAAGTAGCTTTATTTATTCAAATTATTGTTCGATGAAACTAAAAAAAATGGTGTTGTAGAGCAATGTTAAGTCTTGGTTCATCAAAGCCTTGGATTGAAGCCTTGCAAGTACTCACTGGTAAAAAATACATGGACTCTAGTGCAATTCTAGAATATTTCAAGCCTTTGCAGACGTGGCTTGAAGATGAGATTGAAAAGTTGAACATTCCAATTGGCTGGATTAAAAGTACAAAAGGTAAGTACATCTTTCCAAGAGATTTGATTATCTATACCTATACCATATCTAATATGTCTGTTTTAGTGTGTCATCAAAATGTGAAAATTTGAACCCTACAGGAGAAGATTTATTTGTATCCTAAATTAAACTTAATTAAAAAGTGTGTACTTTTAACTTTAAGGTTGTTTTGATGATTCCCGAATTCCGAATGTTATCATATGCTCCTCGGACCCAGCCATTGTTCGGTTTACAATTCAATGCAATACTCGATGATTTAAAACACGAAAAGACTTTTATCGTTTGTGTCCTTATCAGTAAACGTATGTTAACCTTGTGGATGCATTGAGTGCTGCAACTTTAAGCAAGTTATGACCGTGTTGCACAGTTGCACAATTAAAGAATGCTCACTCCCATCAAACACATAACAGTATAATAGAAGAAGTCATTGTCTTGCGAATTGCATATTTAATTCATTTAATCATTGCCGATGCCAAAAAAAGGTGCATTCAAAGTTTACAGATTTTAAACGGACAACATGCATGGATGAAGAAGTTGCAGAGTTTTTTTAAACTATGTATTTCGCTAGTTGTTGCTGCAACTTGCAACGATTACTGCTCAATGCTCAGTTACATTGAAACAATTGTTCTCTTGCGTGAAAGCTGTAGATACTGGACGCACGTCCCGAGCAATAGAGACCTTCAAAGATTCCGCAGACATGTGTTAAATGTGTGATGTGATATAATACCATTGCAACCTAAGGCACACTGCTAAAATGTGTAACAGTGTAGCAACTAATTAAGCAAATAGTTTTAAGCGCAAAGCGCAAATATCCGTCATGCCTTCCTTCAGCGACAGTGTTTATCGCAAGTGCTTGAGCAGTTGAAGCCAGCAGGCCCCAGGTCCCCAAGGTGGGAGGGAATAAAATTACACACGGTTCTCACGTATGCGTAAGTTTCGTGCCACCACCGCGAGCTCACCTGTACCCGACGACACACACAGCACAATTATACGCCGACAACAAGCATTATATCCATCCCAAAGCCCGGCGTCGCTTTTTTTCGCTTTCAGCCGACTGATATATCATTACAAGTGCACGCGGCGTCGATCAGTGCATGTTCGTCGCTTCATCAAACAACAACATGCGCGCTCAAGCTCAGTGAAGAATTGGACTTTTGAAACATTTGAAAACTTTGAAACTTTTGAAACCCAATCATGTGCGACATAAGTCATTCGCGTAAACCGATCGTTTTTGTGCTGTTGGCCATCATGCTGCATCGCATCGCGGCAGAGGCGCAATTAGACTTTGATCAGAACAATCGCGTGCAGCATCCGCAATCTGCAGCCAATCCGAATTACTTCAACTACGATCGCAGCGACAATTACGATCGCGATACGTACGATCGCAATACGAATTTCGATCGCAATCTCAACTACAACGAACGCCAGGAGCCGCAGCAGTATGATCCGAATGATTCCAATGCAAATCAGCGTCCTGATGGTGGCGCAAATAATCCCAACTTTCGGATTGATGATCCGCGACAGGACAACAGCTATCGCGGTGATATTCGGCAGCTGTTGCAGGCGCTCGATCAGCAATCGTCGCAGCAATGCACGAGCAATGTCGCAGCGCAGTGGAATTTCGAGACGAATGTCAATCAAGTGACACAATTGGAAGCTGTAAGTAAAAGTTGTAGTTATACAAATGCAGAATGCATCTCACGCTTTGTCTGGAACTCTGGAGGACTGGAGGCAAAGCGTAATTAATAATTTCCCACGTTTTCATCAGCATGTTTGCATTCCGCGAGCGTTGTCACGGTTTTCCTTTCATCTCGCTTGTCAGAACTGTTAAAACTGACTTGACTACACATTACTTTCGATTTTGTTGAGATCTCGGGATGGAAACTCACAGATTGTTTTGTCTTCAGCGTCAATCTAAATTACAAGGAACGAAGGAACAAACTAGTTCCTGACTATTCAAGCAACATTCTAGGAAGTGTGTTGGAACGTTGCGTAGCGCATTATAGTTTAGGGCCCATAACCTGTGAAATCAATACTTCAATGCGAAAAATGAAACCGTCACCAGTACAGTACACATTCAAATTGAGCACAAATCAATATGATAGCAATTATGCAATTGCGTTCAAGAGCAATTAATTGTACTTGAACTAAATATTCTGCAAGAGTCGAAGATGAAATTGAGAAATATTTTCGTACGTTTTACTTGCTAGTAGACTCTTCAAAAGTAGAAAAACTTGATTTAAATAGACGACAATACTGTGCATGCTCACATACTGTCATTAAATGCAATTTTCAATGAGACATCAAATTGCTAGCTTCGTTACCTGCTGCTCAGCCCAATGCACATTTGTCATTTGCAAGCTGAAAACGTTAAAACGTTAAAACAAGACTGATTTGACATAATGCCATGACTAAGCGGCGTGACTTGCTAAGCAGATGACTCAAAAATGAAAAATTAGTAGAATTAAATGCCAAACTAACAATCAAGTCTTTGACTAAACTAAACTGTATTTAGAATAAAATTACTTCCTGCAAAGTATGAGCAGATTAAGGCGTGAAGTGTGACATGTGCAATCCAATGATTGCAATGCCATTGTTCTAATAAATCTCAGGTGTGTATTGAAGTATTTACGATATTTATGACTTATGAGGTGTTTTGCATACCTTCCGGCGCTTGATGATTCCATAATTAACGCTTCGCAACGCACAATATACACTAATCGACTGGACATTTTCAAATAGTTGTTGAGTGATGATTAAATTAGAGGTTCGATGCACATCGAATCATTGGGTGAAGCGCACCGATGTGTAATTTATGTAATTAGTCAGTTTATGATTTGTATAATTATAGTAAAACGTCATATCTTGACTGTTTTAGATCGGATTGGTTTGAATTTACATAAAACTCACTTGTGCTTAGAATATTAAAATTTGAATTGTTGATTTTAATCTAATCAAAACTTCCTTGAAAGGATCCATAAAGTGCTAAATAAGCAAACAGAATGTTAGTAATCAGTTTAAAACGTTGTAGATGGTATTGGACGGAACTGGAATCCGGTTCGAAGGACCAATACATATTTCACTAGCAATTCTTGTATTTTGCATTGCATAACTTGCAAATTCATACTTAGACTATCATTAGTCTTAGTTCTTTGTAAATAAATTCTTGCCCTTCAGCAATGTCTTCCTCCTTCACAGAAAATATACACAAAAAATAACTCAAATTAACATTCGCATATTCTTATGCTCTGCAACACTTCCAAACTATTGTTATAATTATATTATTATATAATTAGTTCGCCGCCACGATGAAGTCATTAATTTGAACAATATAAAAATGCAATAAAATGAGCTCTATAACTCTGGTCTACAAAAATAGCTCACATCAGCGATTCGTCGAACTGATTTAAATAAACGCCATCGCCACTCGAACGATTAGCTTGATGCATCGCATCGGTGATCGGTCATGTAACATGCAACGAGTAACAACGTATTGTTGTTTTTCGTCCTTAAAAATTTCATGCATCTCATGAGCAGTATGAGCATAACGCATTTAAACGTTTGCCTTTTTTTTCAATGTTAGGCTTCATTATGTAAGTCGCTCTTGGATAAATAGATTATGCAATGACGAACAGACAGAACAAGAGGTTATTAAGAAGCAATTAGCTGCGCTGAGCGTCTCTCGAGATAGGTGTGGTTTATGAGTTTTGATACACAATGATAAACACAATGTCAAAGATTTAAGCGTCATATAACATGAGCTATGAGCAGGAAAAACAATGTAATGCATTCCGACAGTCCGACAGACAGTCATCGATCATAAATCATATTTTTAGTGTTCATTACATTTGAAGTTTTGACATTACTCGGAATTATCTTCTTTGCTCATATAGACATAGTCATAACTCATCAACACCTTGAGGCAATGTTTAGTGTACTTAGTCAATTACTCTATATTATCAAAACTGAAGAATTCAGTCTAGCTAATAATCAACTAAGGTTAAGTTTTCACTTCACTTTAGTTTCGGAGGTAGACATAATGGCAGCAGTCTTTTGCTTTGTTTTAGTTATGCAACAGATTCCACTGTCAATTTTCGTTAATTGTGAGAATGCCGGGTCAAAAATATGAGAAGGAGACGCGAACAGACGTGAAATTGAAAGTTACGCCTTTTCGTAACCTAACCTTGCCCCAAGTCCAGGTTGACAATGAAATACTTCTTATTCAAGCAGGTGGCGGTGGAAGAGGGAGTTTTCTTCCATCTTCCGTGTTATCATCAATCATGTGGTGTAGTGGTGTAATCACTCAACGCAATGTCAAAGTCAACAAGGACCTTAATCATGTCTAGCACAAACAGCGCAGAGCAATTTCCAAAATTGATGACTGATGAGGTTTGATGAAGATTCCGTGTTAAAGTGTAATTCTATAGATTCGGAAAATGTGCAGTTTGGGAATATTCAAAAATTTGAAGTTTTTTCATGTTGGTCCTTTGAACCGGATTCAAGGATTCTGGCATTTTAAGCTTCTGTTAGGGTTTTAAAACAAAACTTCTGTCACTTTTCAGTATTTATTAACTTATTTTGACTACGTTTATCACTAAGTTACAATAATATGCCGCATTGTCTTCTTCGTTAGTTTCCATACTTCTTGTATTTATTCTTTTAATTGTAAGAACGAGAGAAGTGGGCCAAGTTTGCCTTGTTCTTTGTTGTACTCCGACGCCGGCACATTTGCAATAACGCAATGCGAGTTTCAGCGACACACGCAGTGCCAAGACACTGAATGCAACTAAAACGGTTTTAAAAAAATATACATATGTATGTGCGGCACATTTGTGGGTTCAGGGCCTACGTTTTCACAGGTTGCACAAGCGTTTTCGTTCCTCCATTCGGCGCGCTTATAGTTGTAATGGCTTCAATTAACGCACATGATAAGATTCAATGCTGCAGGCCTGTAGGTAAATTACAATCAATTAGAGTGAACGCAGTTTATGCATCATATACTGGTAGGCACTGGTAGCACGGGTAGAATTGATGAATTGAATTTGGATTAGAGGCAAAACCTGTGTTTAGCCGAAATTCGGTTTAGAAAATTCTGAAAATTCAAGTCCAACAAAGTGAAAGCCGAAAGTGTCTGGCTGTTATCAGTGAAGAATGAATAGACCAGCATTGCTATTACGCTTCATTTTGGGCTTTCCATGGCAATTTGCATGAAATTAAACGTTTCTTCTCGATTCGGGACTTTACAGTACCGAAAACGTCTGCTCACAGTGGAAGTATGGGAGGTCTGACAATTGAGCTCTCGTGCGTTCGTTTTCAGGACTCTAATGTCTCCCTAAGTAGGCAAAGTTTACTTGAAGTTTGTTTCATTTTGAAAAGAACAAATGTACCTAAATAAAGTACTAACTTTGGGACGAAATATGAAAAATAAAAAAATTGCGAATAACAAAATTATAACTTTGTTTGTAGTAGGTACATTTGTACATTTGTGCCATGCGCAATTTGTGAATGATTTGACAATCGTTGACAATACCAGACGGACGGCATGAGAACGACCGTGAATATATTAATCATTTTTAATTGCAATCAAAAGACTTCTTTCGATTTCATATGCTACTGCAACAATGGTAGTTCTCATCAATTTGTGGCTTGAAGGCACGAATCACAATCACGCAGATCAAACGAGCATTCATTATATCAAAGAAACCAATGACCACAGATAAGCATTATTTGGAGGCATTGGAGCTTTGAACTTAGGAGAGTCACTAACCTATAAAACTACAGGACATTTGATGCTTATTTGGTTGCAGACTTTGCAGAAGTTGAGCCAACCAGAAACATGGTTAATGACACACTTTTTTAAGTGCTTAAGATTAGCATAGGAATGAATAGGGTGCTGCCAAGCACACTATCAGTTCGTTGCAAAATTGCATTTATGGCAGCATTGCAGTATGGCAGGTCGTGGCTGATTATACGCTTGTACTTTATATTGTACGTTGTGTGCATGCGTGAAGACTTGAGTGATTCTCAACTGAAAATGTCCACGTCCACATTTTGACCTAAATTTTACTCACTTTTCAATGGTCACACTTACTTGCTAATACATTTCATTATTCAACAAGTGCAATCTCGTTTTGAGAAAAATGGCGTAATTCCAGAGTCGTGGAGAAAACATTATTTGTAATAGTAATATCAGCAGACGTGGAGTGAATTTTAAAATCACAATACAAGCCCTGATTGTTCTATTTCTCACTTCTCATGTCATTTGTAATCCAAGCATATTTTCATGAAAACGAAATTTATTGCCATTTTTTTTGGAGGTGACACAACACCACTGAGCCACTGACCAACTGGGCAATAAATCAAAGTCCTTGTTTACAGTTTGTTTACAGTCCATGATGTGACATCAAGAGATCAAACAAAACAAGCCGCTGATGTAAATATTTAAAACTTCTAAATCAACAAAATTGATTTAAAGTGGTGCTTAAGCTTAATCGTATGCGAATGAAAAACTTATTAAATCACAATTCTATTTTATATTGACGGTTGGCGGTTTAAGTAATTTGCAACAAAATGGAAATTTAATACTTATGCTTTAATCGAATTCCACCTTTTCTCATCTCGTCCATCACCATCGCACACTCGCATTCCAGCATTTCCGCGCAAGTGCATTTTAAATCAAAGTACATAATAGTGTAATATTAATTTACTAATACATAAATATCAAATATTATATGTACTCGTATCTCACATATTATGCAATCCGCCGAAGCGTAATGCGTCATGCATGCGCATAACTAATGAACCAGATGAGTTCTTGTATTCTTCGTCGACTGCCGACTGCCGACAACATAACAAACAGTGTTAAGGAGTTGAAACCGCAAAGCGCAGTCAATTTATTAAAAAAATGACATAAAAACATAAAAACAACAACAGACTTTATTAAATAGTAAATACTATAAGTGTGTGGTGTATGCAAATGGTTGCTATTCATAAACCACATTTGTATTTGTGTGTTTGTGAGTTTAGTATTTTTAAATGTTTGGCGCACCTTTTTTTTTTTAATTTTTACTGCGAAATGCATGAATAATACCGGTGAATCTATCTCGTTAGTAATTTATATCGTTTATTTTAAATTAGTGATAGATATGAATCTTTCATAAGTTTCTCATTTGAAATTTTAATAAAATTTATGTTTAATTTCGACGTCTGGCGGCAGAAAAGGGAACTAGTAAACTTGTGCGCTTCAATATTAAATAAAATCATTGTGAATTGTTTTTTACAAAGTGCTAGGTGTCTATTAACATCAGTATTAAACGTAGCGTGTATTCCTGGGCTTTCCGAATAGTTTTAAGTGCTTATAATACTGTTCGGAGCTGTTTAATATTGATTCTCAATTCCAACCTAGTAATAAGCAAACACAACAGCTTTGGGATTTAATATAGGCAACCCAATATGCACTTTTTTTTGCTTCTTTTCGTAAAGCGTACTTCTTGTTTTATTGTTTTCTTCTTTTAATAGTTTTAACCATTATTACTGTTATTGATGTGTACGTTATGGGAAAACGGAAAACAAGCATCACTTGCTTGGAGAACTCAAGTATGCACTATGCACATGAAGAATGCATATAAACACTCGATTGCTCATTGTGCAACATTGTTTCTTCATTTGCAACCTCTAGAAACGTCTCCAGTTGCAATAACACACACAGCGCATTCATTGTCATGTTTTCCAATGATTTGTGATTTCTAATCGAATCCAATTGAATTATGAGCGAAAACTCGAATTATTTACAATTTTACAGAGAAAAAAATTATGCAGCAATTAATTAACTTGAATTACATTAATGTGTGTTTAAGAGTTTAGTAGTTTTTAGCTTTTAATAAATGTTTGTTTTAAGCGTTACACAATTATGATGAATATTCATCATCGTCATCACCATAAACTATGGTGTTGGTGTGAAATACAAAACGAGTCTCCATTGCATTGCCAAACGCACGGACAATTAAAAAATTAAACACTATGATTTATTAAATTATAAAGCGTCTAACTGTCTGAGTGGCTGCGTCTAACCGTTCTAACAAGCCGCAAAGGACGAGTGTGCAATCGTTTGACGATTCAACGGATTCAACCTTTGAGTGTTCTTCGACAAACGGCATGTCGTCGTCATCACGACTAACGTTTTAATTGAGTCGTAGTGCATCTGTGCATAAAACTTACAAACGAAGGAACGAAGGAATTTATAAGGTTTTTTGCTTTAATGTTTCAGTTGAACGCTCAGCAACTTTATTCGGACTTTCAACATGGCGTTTGGGAGCTGTTTACGCGCGTGCGCAACGCCAACATTCCGGATATCATGACCTATCGCCAGATACGATTCATGAGTGTCGTAGGACCAGCAGCTTTGCCCCCGGATCAACTTGACCGGGTAAGTTTCCTTTTTCCTCTAGTTATAGTACGATTTTAGCCGTAACTTAATTTAGTCTGAAAAGATTCGTAAGATCGTAAAATCGTACGATCGTAAGAACGTAACGGAAAAAGATGAAACATGACCATCTTCTTACGATTCTTACCTTCGAACTATAAACGCCTTTATGGAAATCGTAATCTTTTCCGACTAAATTAAATTACGGCTAAAATCGACTATAAATCGACCTTTAATCCTTATCCTTAATGAATACGTCTAACTTGATGAAATTGCTCTTCAGTACAATCGTTTGATTAACGACATGCTATCCGTCTACAACCAAGCATCCATTTGCGCCCTGAACGAACCTTTCCGCTGTGGATTACGTCTGCAACCGGACCTTTCGCATATCATGGCCAACAGTCGCAACTGGGACGAATTACAACACGTCTGGACGGAATGGCGTCGACAAACTGGACATCACGTCAAGGAGAGCTACGAACAACTGGTTCATCTCTCTAATGAAGCGTCACGTCTTAACAGTAAGCTAAGACGCACTTGTATGGGCTTTCCTTACACTGTAATGTTGTGTTGTTCAGATTTTAGCAACACCGCCGACTATTGGAACTTCCCCTTTGAATCGCCGAGCCTCAACCTGGACCTGGAAGATGCTTGGGAGGAAATTAAACCACTCTACGAATTACTGCACGCGTACGTACGCAGACGTCTGAGGGACTTCTACGGTCCTGAGAAGATCAACCGACAAGCACCGCTTCCAGCGCATATTTTGGGCAACATGTGGGCGCAATCATGGACGAACATCTTCGAAATCTCCCAGCCTTATCCAGGCCGGAATTACTTGGATGTTGGACCTGAAATGATCAGACAAGTTAGTCAAAAGACGTAAAAACACGCAGAACCTTTATTAAACTTGAACTTTTTCAGGGATATGCACCTGTGGACATATTCCGTCTAGCTGAAGACTTCTTCGTGTCCATGAACATGACCCCATTGCCCAATGACTTCTGGGCCAGCTCCATTCTTGAAGAGCCGCAAGATCGTGTAGCTATCTGTCAACCCAGTGCGTGGGACTTTTGTAATAGCAGAGACTTTAGGTATTTTCAATTTTTATGATTTTTTGAAAATGTTTCTGTTTACTGAGGTTTTGCTATTTCAGAATTAAAATGTGCACGAAAATAACAATGAAGGATCTAATTACCGCCCACCATGAAATGGCGCACATACACTACTTCATCAACTATAGAAATCAGCCGAAAGTTTTCCGCGACGGAGCGAATCCAGGTGAGCATTAACATTCAACACTTAATAATACATAACAAATTATTTTCAATTACTCACCACATAAGTAATTACGAAAGGTGTGCAAGTGGTTTTTACTTTTTTTAATTTCCGACATTCGCGATGCAAAACGTAATGAGACCATATGGCGAATGCACCAACGCATTTATCACTGGATTGAATTATTGTCTAGATTCTTCGGTGCTTGTGGAAGATTAGAAAATCTTCTACAAAGCGAATAAGACATGTGAAAGTAATTTTTTGTTTCGAAGCAATTGTCGAATCAAAATTATAATTGTAATGTTGGATTTCTACAGGACATTGAACTCATTCACTGTAAACGTAAACGTAAACGTTCATTGATGTCTTGTTCTAGGATTTCACGAAGCAATAGGTGAAGCAATTGGCCTGTCAGTTGGTACGCCAAGACATCTACAAGTGTTGGGACTGTTGCAGAATTCAGTGGATGATGGTGCTGTTGATATTAATTATTTGTATCAAATGGCTTTGGATAAAATAGCCTTCTTGCCATTTGCCTACGCCATGGACAAGTGGAGATACTCCATTTTCAAGGGAGAGATTAACAAGGACCAGTATAACTGTGAATGGTGGAGGATCAGGTAAAGACACCCGTATAATCGTTTTTCGGTGGTTTCTAAACAGGAGTTTTTTGTAGGGAGGAATACACTGGAATTAAACCACCTGTGCTTCGTTCGGAAATGGACTTTGACCCTGGATCCAAATACCATGTACCGGCCAACATTCCCTACTTACGGTGAGTAGTTACAACACATTTTTAATCGTTACGGTTTATATTTTAAAAGAGCACAGAGCAAAAACAAAACAATCGTATAAAGTAAATCAACCATAGAACGTTTTAAAAACGGCTTAAAATCGTCACTCGTCAGCATCACGTCAAAATATGTACAATACGCCTTCTCGTC
This sequence comes from Geostiba sp. GC000077, assembly GCA_030264215.1. NCBI lineage: Eukaryota > Metazoa > Arthropoda > Insecta > Coleoptera > Staphylinidae > Geostiba > Geostiba sp. GC000077. The sequence goes on from JARJDQ010024680.1 coordinate 22,157, forward strand.
AAAGTGGTTAGTGATGAACCTCACCCCCGTAGTCGCCACCATCTCCACCCTCTCCACCCTGTCCACCATAATCATATCCTCCTCCTCCATATTCATGACCTTGAGCTTCGTATCCTTCGTGGTCTGCGTATTCTTGTCCCCCGTGATCTTCACCACCGCCAAGGTCATGCCCTCCTCCAAAATCATGCCCACCTGCACTTTCATGATGCTCAGGAACATGTTCAGGAACATGTTCAGGTTCCTCGTGTACAGGGACATGGACGGGTACCTTCACTTCATAGGGTACTTTCTTCTCCACAATGTAGGGAACCTTCTTCTCTACTGTATAGGGCACAGGATTATCAACGGGTACTTTGACGGGATATGGTACTGTCTTCTCCACCGGGTAGGTTACCTTCTTTTCAACGGGGTATGGAGCTGGGATAGGGACTTTTACAGGTACTCCATAGGGTTTCACCACTTCGTAGGGTACAGGTCTAGAAACATGAACTTTTACTGGATAGGGAACTGGCTTCTCCACAGGGTACGGAATCTTCTTCACAACGTGAACTGGATAGGGTTTGGGGACATGTACAGCGTACGGTCTGTCAACTGGTACCTTCACTGCAACCGGAATGATCTTCTCTACTGGATAAGGCTTGGGAACGTGGACGGGGACTTTGAACGGGACATGGATTTTTTTCTCAACAGGATACGGAGCTGGAATGTAGACCTTGACAGGGACGGGTATTTTCTTCTCCACTGGATAGGGCTGGGGTACCAGTACCTTTACCGGGTAGGGTTTGTCAACATGGACTTTCACTGGATAGTGTACCGGTTTCTCAACCGGATAGGGCTTCGGTATAGCTACAGGGACTTTGATCTCGATCCTCACCGGAACTGGGATCTTCTTCTCCACGGGGTACGGATGCGGTACCTTCACTTCCACTGGGTAGGGTACGTTCTTCTCCACAGGATAGGGAATCTTCTTCTCTACCGGGTAGGGCACGGGGACCTTCTTGATGATTGTGATTGTTTTGACGTGGTGTTCACCGCCGCCGCCTCCATGGTCGCCGCCATCGAAACCGCCGCCGCCGAAATCATGCCCTCCATAACTATCTAAACCACGCTTCTTGCCTTTGAGCGCTTCGGCGACTGGTTTCGTTTCTGCGGACGATTGTTCTTGCTCCTCCGATTGCTGCTGCTCTTTGTTGACCTGTTGGTCATTTTCCTCAGCCGCAGTCGCCGTCGTTAGCAAGAGCAAGAGCGCAGCGAGCGCCAGGTATCCCTAAAAGTATAAAACGATTATATGATTGATCGTTCTGCAATGATTTCCCATTTCCGCAGTTTCACTTTCTTTCAAGTACCAAGCACATTGTATATTTCATTGTATTGCGTAATTATAATGATTAATCGCTTCGATGTGTGATAATTCTGCACCTTTGCACACAAATCACATTTTAATCACTTGTGCTGATTTATTTAACTTTTATCGGTGGTAAAATTGTACTTACATGTACTTTCATTGCAATCACGAACACGATAAGAACTAGTGCGGCTGGATGGTGTGTGTGTGAAGACGGCAGCAACGAGGTGCGTTCTTTTATACCTAGACGAAACTGCCCACTTCTTGTGCGACGCCGCTCCTCAGCAGTCAGCAGTGCCAAGATGGCATTACGGCCGAACAAAACCGTAAAACTTTCGCCATCCCCGCTCGCGATCGCTTCGTCGCTTCAGCTTGCATTGATCACCTCAAGCGAGACCCTTCCTCGAAAGTCATCAAATTCGCATCGAAACGCAATTAATTTCGTTGTACGCCCGCCCAAACTTCTAATTTATTAATGGAAACATAATGGAAACGATTAAAACATTTTGAAACTTTACAGCGATGTTACCAAATTGTTGCTTGCATTTTCACTTTTTTAAATCATCTTTTTGCTCCAATACACGTGATAAAAACGTAAGCACATTACTGCAATTAAATCAAACATTCAAGTGGAGTGGTAGAGAATATAGAGAAGAGAATTATGCAACATGCACCACTGACTTACTCGTTTCCATTGTCATATCGCACCGCAGACTTTTTCGTTTCTTTCTGCGCTGCCCAGCTGCGCGCATCGCTCATATCGGGATTGCCTGCACTTTTTGTATTTAACACGCATTCGGTTGAATCATTTTGTGCTACCGAGTGGTGCTTAATAACAATCGTTATGCAATAGGTATACAAACGACCGTACGTCGTATTTGACGCTGTATGTTTGGTTGCCTATAGTAAAAACGGTGTCCCATTTAATTCACTGTTAAATTCCTAAATTATTTTCAAACGACAGCTAATCCCTTAGTTATAGCACCACCGGAAATACGTCATTATATTCAGAATTTAATTTAGTTTCTTGCTACGAAGAGCTTTTTCCAAAATAA
>JARJDQ010024692.1:0-11565 GCA_030264215.1 Geostiba sp. GC000077
AAATTTATTTTGAAAAAATAATTGGCAATTTTCAATTAGCAATAACTCATAAAGTTATATAATTGTGAAATAAAATTTTCATCTTGGTAAGTGGGCAAATTTCATACCCTTTCCATCGATGCTATTGCAAGTTCAAAATGTTAACAAATTCATTTCGTAATCAACAAATGTATCACCAAAAACACATCCGTAAATGAAAATGTTAGTGGAGGCGCCAGAAGACGTATGTATCCATTTGAAACTTTATGCAAGAAAAAAAGCATTTTCCATTCCCAGATTTTTCAAGAATTTTAGTATGTCAAAAAGATACTTTCAACGAATTTAAAAATTCAAACCCCGTCTTTATGGGAATTTGTTCCAATTAAAAACCTATTTCTCCTGTACTATTAGCATCAAATTGATTTTAATTTTATTTATTCTTTTAATTTATGGTGTAATTGAAATATTATTTAATTTGTTAAATATTTAAATTGAAATCTTTGATCCATTGGCAAAATCGTAGGAGGAATTGAATTTTAAAATCACATCTATATTTTTCAATTCAGCAGGATTGTAACAAGTCACGTGCAATCTTTCCCATACCCCTACTTTAACATACCTATTAAACCATTCCGTTTCTAATCACTAAAATCATAAAATAATCGTAATGTGCCTATTTAATATTTTTGCTTAAAATGTTATGGCATTATAGTGATTAAAGCTATACCGCAGAAAGATATCGAACAGATGCGGGTATAATTCATGGTTCATGGTGAATGCTTCATGCATCCACATAAATAAATCCCGCTCGTCCAACTCGTTAGCAAGGTGTAGAAATCATTAGATAGACGCCGAACAGCGCAAAGCACATGTGCAATGTGCAATGCGTTATAACTCGCTCAACTGGCGCAGAAATCGAGCGTTAAAACACCAGACACATGCAATGTGCAATGCATTAAAAGCAAACTGCTTGAATATCGTTGCGATGTTGCGAAATTATGTTTGGTCATGCTCTCAGGTGCACTTTCTAAACTTCCCAACGTCCAAACATTCAGGGATCTCTGCAGCAGTGCGCTGCAGATACAATCAATGCAAATTGCAATAGATGTAATGCTTAAAGAATTCAATCAAGCTTTTAGTTGTTCTGGCATCGGAATCGAACGGTTTTGGAGCGCATTCGAATGTGAAATCGAAGCCTTCTGCTCGGATTGTCGTCCCAATGCCCCGTGTCGATGCATAAACTATGGAATTATGTGTCTCGGTGCGCTTTTGTCGCGGTTTGTCGAGCTGCGGATTTTGCGCATTGCCAATCCACGCGGCATGGGCGATAATCGGCGCGTAATAAGAGGTCCATGCTCGTAGATATTCTAGGTTGAGCCTAGCACCCACAGCGTGCAGCGCGCAGAAACATTTGCGATTGTAAACGGTTGGGAACATTCGCGATTGTTTGCGCAGCGCTTGTGAACGTTTCACGCCCGGGCGCCAGGAACAAAAGCCGCCTGGTATGGCTATGGGAGAATCTAACTGTTCAATGAACTAAAATGCATTCGAATCCGCTGCACTGTTGTGACTGCGGTTTTTGCTGCAAGCGACGCGCAAGACGCTGCATGGCCTCGTTTCGGGGAACAAAGAACCGACTCGAATCCTTGATATCATTGTCAAACAGCATAACAAATTTAATATTAACTTAAACCTACCTAAACTTAAGCCCAAGCCGGATTTTAATTATTTTGTTGCGCTGCTTTATTTTTCCAGCGTCCTGCCTACGCCAAATATAAGCCTCTTAATAATACACGAAGTCGTTTAAAAGTTTTCCCCCGAGCGCGGAATTTCGTTTTTCGTATTAGTATTAGTTTTTCCAGCCGCTTTGTGAGAATGGTGGAGGCGCCGCGCGCGTAGGCGGGTGGGTGTCGCGGGAGTCCTTAACATTCCTGCGCACTTGGCGGGAGCGCGTTGCTTATGTATAGCTGATTTTCGCAAGCGCTTGTTGATTTCGCTCGTCACGCGGCGGGCAAACTTTTTCCGCCGCCCTGAAGGGAAATTCACAATAAACGCCTTCAAAACACATCACATCCACAACAGCGCCGAAAATTGGCATAGTTTCCGAAAATGAAGTGAAATGAAATTTCACAAAAGCGCACAACAGCTAAACTTTTACGCTCGAAAGCTTTAACAATACCTACAGACAAAAAACATATATACTCAAGCATTGTTAATCATGAACTTAAATGAAAGTAATAATTAGATATATTGTGTCTAAAGTTTAAATAAACTAACAATATCACATTTACTATTTTAATAATAAACTAGCTCCATAGTAGATTTTAAAATTTTGCATTGAGAATCTTGGGTTGGGAGTCCATAAGAAGCAACCCATTTTTTCTATTGGCAGTTATCAAAATTTAAAATCTTAAAAAATTTAAAAAAGTTACTACAACGAGTAAAATTAATATTTTTGCGAAGCGATTGCGAACAAAATACAAGAGTCAAGGATCTAAAACTTGATTGAGAAATAATCTAATATTCTGTAAACTCTTCTCTTTCTACTAACTTAAAGTTAATTTTTGTTGGATTTGTGCTTTCGGAATTATCGCAATTCAATTTTTATAATAAACTAGCTTCATAGTAGATTTTAAAATTTTGCATCGAGAATCTTGGGTTGGGAGTCCATAAGAAGCAACCCATTTTTTTCTATTAGCAGTTATCAAAATTTAAAATCTTAAAAAATTTAAAAAAGTTACTACAACGAGTAAAATTAATATTTTTGCGAAGCGATTGCGAACAAACTACAAGATTCAAGGATCTAAAACTTGATTGAGAAATAATCTAATATTCTGCAAACTCTTCTCTTTCTACTGACTTAAGCTCCTTTTTTGTTGGATTTGTGCTTTCGGAGTTATCGCAATTCAAACAAAAGAAATTTTAATTTTGTCGCAAAACCAGTAAAATTACTTTTTATTTTCATTTTTTTGCAGCGGCTGCGTGAAAATGATATACGATTTTGAATTTTGAATAAAATTAAAATAAAGTGAAATAAAATTTCATCAAACATAACTACACCCAACACAAAATGTTTGCACTTAAACATTGCAGAAAAACTAAAGCGTTGTTAATAATAAACTTAAACCTAGTAATTGGATAAATTTGGTTGTGCATTGTGTTTAAATGAATGCGATATCATTTGCAATACCTCGAGAGGGAGGACTTTAAAATTTTGGGTTAAGGTTTGAGGGTTGTGTGCTGGGGGTTGAGAGTTGCAAGTCATAAGAGGTAAGGTTTGCATTTGGTTTACACCACCCCACCAGGGGGTACAAAATTGAACTCCGAACATAGGACACTGAACGCCGAAAACCGCATCGAATCGAACGGTTTTACCCTACCGCGCCACGCTGTAATCGTAAATCACATTTTGCCATTTTAGGGAAGCACCCTCCCGAACGATAAACATCACATAAACACGTTATATAATTTCATGTTATAGCTGCAGGTAATACTGAACATGAACCTTTTAAATTTTCAAATAATCACAAATACACCTAAAAGCATTAATTTTTTAGGGTTTTAGATATTGATTTCCTGCTTTTATAGAAGATGATATGTGTATGGGGCTATAGGGTTTAAAATTGATGCGTTGGGTCGTACATCAAAAAATATCCCAATTTGCATACTGCTATCACAGGTAACGAGGCAACGCATGTGGTGTATGTTACAGCCCAGGCGCGGATTATGGCGGTTAGCGTTAGAGAGGGTTACAGTCAGAAAGGGTTAAAAATTGGAGGTCACAAATAGTCCCCGGAGGCGAGTTGCAGATACGACTGAAGATAACTCGCAAATTCTGCTCAAAGTGCATACTATATCAAACTATACAGGGTGAGTCTGACCAGCGGGATTCTGGATAGAAATACTAATAAAAGAATGATTAATTATAAAATTACTGCTTAATTTTAGTAAAACTCATTAAATGTAAAATATCTTAAAATGTGGCCGATCGATAATGAGAAAATGACACTTAAAATTAAGGTCAAATTCCCTGTTTGAATTCGTTACTAAAATTATGGTATGCCATTTGAAAATAGTTATTTATGTATCAAGGCAGTAAAGTTGGCTTTTTTATTACGAATGTGGAGATTATATGTGGAGATGATTAACGACGTGAGTAATAAAAAAGGAGTTTACTGCTGAGGTACATATTAGTTTTTTTTCGAAATCCTTCAGATCGAAATTGGATGTAGATAAATTAATAAATAATTTATTAATTGTGAACGCCGCCGAGCGCTTGTTGTTGAGTGCCTTTCTTATCTCATTTGTTTGTTGCTCTTTTGTTTTACTTTAATGCGTAGGCATAGAAAAGCTACTTTACCGCCGATTTTTTGCTTTTAATGACGATTTGGGTTATCCTTAGTACCGATTTTGGAAAAAACTACTTTTTCTTTTTTGAAGTTTTGCATGTTTTGGAATTGAAAATTTTACTTTCTCATTAGATCCTCAAAGAACACTTTCAGTGAATAAATTGCATCAAATCGCATTCATTTAACTTATTTCGTTTCGGATTAATGTTTGCTGAAAGACATGCAATTTTCACTTTTTTCATATTTTCGAGAATATCTTGAAAACTATCACGAAATTTGAAAAAAAAAACTTACCGGGGAAATATTCGTTTAATTGAAACTTGCAAATGAATTTAATATCAAAAATATACCATTTTAAAAAATTTTATTTTTGGCTGTATCATTTTAGTGCAACACTCTGAAGAAAATATCTGTACAACTTTTAGCCAAATAATATTTTGGAATTTTTAAGTTTTTCTTTAGTATTTCTGTCCCGCAGGTCTAGTAAATCTTTGTTTGCATTTACAAACGAAAAAAATGTAAAGAAGCATTCTTCATTTTCATATGTTTCTACTTTTCGGGAACAAACAGTGAATAATAATGTAAATTGAATGGGCCTGCATAACCGCTTGAAAGTGGAAATGGGGTGCGATGACGATCATCATATTCGGGGCTGTGCAGACGCAGAGAGGAAACGCGGAAATTGAAGATGTACTGGTTCAAGATGGGGAATGTTACTAAATCGTACCCTTGTTCTAACGCTATATGAAACGGTTGTCTAAGTTTCTACAGTCAATGCTAAAAATTTCAAAATGCATTGTAAAAATGTCTCATTAAAGTAATCTAGATTTAAAAATCATTCTAATTCTAAAGTCACTCTCCACGACACCACAACTCTAACCTCAATTAGAATGCCCTGTCCTATATGTACACCCCTTTCACTCCAGAATGAAAACATACATATTAATTTGAATAATCCGAAAGTTATATGAAATTTTCTAGTATCGAGAATAGTGGGTTATTATCATCCAATTAGTGTACAATTACAATTAAATATTAAAGTGGAATATTTAGAATAGTACACTTTAGTGCATTTGATTTGCATTGTTCAAACAAAGCCAATGATTAATTAATTCGCTTCGACGGACAACTGCAGAGCGCTAACAAATACAAGCGTCAATCAAACATATTTGCTGTGAAAATATTTTAACTTAAAAAAAGAGATTTAATCGAAAACGCTGCAAGCTAGAACATAAATCACCAACCAAACAAGCAAAACTGAACTTCTTCCGTCCTGCATCTCCTGACTAAGACTTCTTACGGTCTTACTCAACCTGCCTCCAAGAGTCCTGGTTCCTGCTGGAAAACTGGCGAGGTAAGTAACCAAATCAGAAACTATGTTCATATATAGTTTCCTTCTTGGTTGCCTTTGAAATTAGTTTCCAACTTTCTCATTTACGAATCGCGTCCTCGAGTCCTTCTGCCAGCTCCAGCCAAGAAGTAGTAGTACTCTGCGCTCCATGCCAATCACACCCTCATTTCTTACTCAACATTTCCACTTACATGATATTATAATAGTTTTGATATGGTTTGGTTTCATGATGAAACATTACTTATTCAATAAGTGTTTGACAACTTCTTGCTACATCAACTTAAGATCAAAAACAAAAACATTAATATTTATGATTTTGACGTAGAATTCATTCGAAGTCGTAAGATTTCTGTCTTAGATTCCAGGTTAGACGTACGGTCGTTTGTTTATGCATGATCTAATGTTTGTATATGACGGCCACTCTGTATGATGCATAATGCAGTATTCAGTTTTAAAATAATTTTTTGCAAGTGATTGAATCAATTTTTGGGACCAAAAAAATACCAAGCGTTTAATTAATTAAGTATGTAAGGTTGATGGTGATGGAATATAATCACCTTTGAACATGAACCCACAATAAACGACCCCATCCCCCAAAAAAAAAAAGGTAAATATTTAGTGTGTAGTTACCAGTTTCCTCTACTCCCGAAAGCATTATTACTGTTATTAAACTCCAGTCATAATGTTTTTAGACCAAAGGGGTGAACATAGTTACACCCTTAGAGGACTAATTTTAAGCCCCAAGTCTAAGAAAACCTTGTGCCTTTCAATGTTCAAGGTTCGGCGGGCACTGGGCCAAGCGAGTGTTTAATGAAATACTTCTTTCCTTTTCTTCCCCTTACCTCCCCTTACACTGTACCCCCTTCGAAGGGTTCAGAGCATTGCCTGAATAATTGCCGGCGTCGCGCCACCAGTGGGGTATTAGCGTGTGATTACGCCGTTGATATCCGCAGGTATTTTTTACTAAGCCATGTTGTTCCTGAAGAGGGGTGGTGGTTCATGGTTTCATGTGTGAGTATGTGTAGTGGCGTAGTGGTCGATGGTGGTTGCGAGTGCGGAGATGATAACATCATAGTTATATAGATTCGCGTGACCACTCAATCCCCACTTTACCACCGCAGCAACTCTCACCCCCTCATCCCCCCTTTAACCTCCTACCCTTCGCTGGCGCCTATAGGCGCAGCTCACCTGGATTCAGGATTCTATCTTTTCGCTAATGTAACGTTATGTTGCCAAGGTTGGCAGTTGGCACGTTGAATAACTTAAGGGTGAGTTAACACTTCTCGCGGAGAGTAAAAACCTGGAAATGTGGAAACAAATTCTATTTCGTCCACTAAAAAAAAATGTTTTAATGGAATTTTTACTTGTAGAATCATATATGAAAGAGGCAGACATAGGACATAGGAATAATAGATCTATTCATTCCTCATTGAACATTGAGCATTCAATTTTAATTTTTTGCGATCTGCGACCTGGTCCATTGTAATCGCCGCTGGGTGTCATTGCTGGATGACAGTTCATGTATGACATAGCACATTCGCCCACACCTCCGAAAACATCCCGGATCGCCCTCCCAAATAGGCGATTCTCTATATCCTCGCACCGCGTTATCTATCACATCGTACAATCGCACATCGAAACGAATCTCATCTATTTCGAAATCGATAAATTCACGTTATCCTCCTGTACACCCTGCTGCATGCATCGCATTTCCATTTGGCACTTTGCATTTTCCATCATTGGTGTATTCCTATAGTCTCCGTCGTCTTTTATTTTATTTATTCACGGGCTTCACGGCAGTATAGTGAGACTGAAATAACTGTCTTTTCAAATTGACATAACAAGCTATCGCGTGCACTCTTGTAAACGTGCATAATTTCATTAATTTCTTATGTTAATGTTTCTTCTGCAATTTACTTTACAATTTATTTTTCCATGCATGCATATCGAGTTAATTTTCCATATCGCGCACTTTCTTTTATTGAATATGATTTTTATTGTAGTATTGTAATTTTGTAATATTGGAGAGTTATCGCAAATTTAAATAATTTTTCGCTCTTGCTCTCACCCTCTATATTTCGATCTCTGTTTTAGTATTTGATTTTTAATTAGAGAATGTATCGTTTTGGGATTATCCTATTTTAAATCATTTTTATTCGAAAGTGTGAAAACATTTACCAAAAATAAAACTTTTTTGATGTGATATTGCAAGGAAACTTAAAATTATCAAATCTATTTTTTATATCATGATTTTTCAAATCTTTTTATTTCTTTTCGTGAGTGATTTATTCTTATAGTATAATTATTGTTTTGGGGGTTATATCAATTTTAAATATTTTTTTTATATGAAAGATTGAAAATCTGTTAAAAAAGCAATTTGTGGAGGATACGAGGTACGAGGACAAAAAGTAATTACAGCCTAGTATCGAACAATATTTTTTCTGCAATGTACATTTGAGAGTGGCGCAGAATTTTTTTTTTGGTCTCGTCTAAAAAAGATGCTACATTTTACATCTATTTGATTAATTAGTTGGGGATGAGATATTGCAATATTGCAAATTAATTTCGTTTCAATATTTCCTTATTTAATATTTCGTCAATGAATACATATCGAATTGCTTTTTCGTATAAATTTCACTTTGAAATTCAAATATGTATGAAATTTCCGAAACGCATCGTGATTTATTATTTTCATTCAACACCTTACAGACCCCTCATATTATTTCAATTTCGGTCACAATTGATCAATCGATCGCATTTGATTTCGCATTAATATTTCAATTTGTATGCGCATAAAATTAATTATTCCACGAGTGTGACCAAAATACCAACCAACATTCTTAACATTTTCGAAATTATTTCAATCAATTTCATTGATGAAATGAAAATTAAACATGTTGCAATTAAAATATTTTAATCTCGATGTACGTATACAGAATACAGTTATCGGTTCAAGTACGAGTATGTTTAGTCTGGACTTCACTTCTTCAGTTTTTACATTTTTATGCGTTACCGCTGAGTCGGCGCATTTAAATTTAAATTCCTTGTGTTGGCATGAGAAAAATTCCTCGGCGTGCCTCCCGCTCGAATACAATGAAACAGTACATCCGCTCGTGAAGTGGTTCTTCCTCGCTGAGCTCGGTACACACACAATACGAATACACTAACATGCAGTGCAAGCAAGCAACAGCCAGCGGAGAATCGAGAATCGGGAATCATTTGCTTTGAGTGTTCGTTGTTCGTCCATCCGTTCCGTTTTGGTATTTGCTAATACGTTTCACGTCTCGAGTCTCCTAGCAATTTAAACAAATTTGTAAATCACTGACACAACTTTTAGTAGACCTATACAGGGTATTTATAAATTCACGGATCATCACGGATCAAATTTACATAGCACTATTATAGGGCTAAATCTGAAACGATTTCATTCAAAAATGTCATTCCAAAATATTTTGATAGTCGTCGTTTGGGCTCTCCAAGAGCTCAAAGTTTCAAAGTTAACTTTGTAAATGAACATGCATTTTATTTGTTTTAAATGATAATGACTGATTACTGCATTAAAGAACTTATCCTTAAAGTTACATCTTACTAGATTTAAGATGCATACTAAAATGTTACAGCTTTATATTGCTTCAGAAGGATTTATTAAATAAAAAAAAGATTGCGATTAACAAAAACTGCGACAACAAAAAAAAATGCAGAAAACCAACGATCGATATAATCAAAATACAAAAATAATATATCTCGGAGCTCTAAATTTAAAAACAATTCCATTGTAAAGGATTCCAAAAGTGCAGCCAAAAAAATGATTTAAAAATCAACTGAATGCAAGAGTGACTTTATGTGCAAAATGCAGTGGACATCGCATAATCCTAGAATCTGAACTAATTCCAAATTCCAAGCAAATTAAATCTCAAATCTCAACAAAAAAAAAGCTTAAAAATATATATGATTAGAATCAATTAATCCATCATGTGAACAAGAACATCACAAAGTTTTATCCATATTATGATATCACTTAAACAAGTACCGACGATTCTTTACGGCATCTCTCGAGCTGGAGTAAACTCTGCTGGTTCTGCCTCTTCTCCGCATGTCCTCGTTTACAGTTTGAGTTTACAGTTTGCTATCGAGCGATAAAGCGACCGGCAAAGTACCCTTTAACGACGCATATAAAATTATTGCATGTTTTTCAATGCGCTTATGCTCTCATTTCCATCGCAATTGGAATATGGATATTTGAGTTTGCCAGTTTGCCAGTTTGCCGGAGCTAGAGCTAGTTGAAGACTCGACGCGACGTACAGAATACAAAAATGCAGGAGCAGCAGGATGGTAGTATGATGGTAGTTTTGTGAGACGATGCATCTTGTGCGCATTGCAGCGCTGTATTATTCCAGTGCATTATTTCATAGAACGCACTGTATACTGCAAATACTGATGCGTCGCTTAATTTTATTTTACGACCCGTTATCTATCGTAATTTTTATGGCTTTATGACCATAATCGCCAATAAGAATGTCGGCGCAGTTGAAACAAATGTTATCATTATTTTGAACTTTTAGCTGCACAATTCTCGAGTTAACTTAACTGTAATGTTTAGTTATAGGAGTTATAAGTTATAAGTTGAAAGTAATTAACGGTGACAAAAGGTGCGCTTAAATTTAGGAAAAATAGCAATTATTGCTATACCGAGTGATAGAGTGCAGAACTTTTAGATTTCGCAGACATTATTTATTCCTACACAAGCAGTTTTGGGGTGCATTTTAATATTCCCGCAATATATTAGCAACTTTTCCCATTTGGTGTGCGTCTCGCCGTCTGCAATTTACATATTCCCATACATCCATACAGGGTGTTTAGCCTAGCTCCTAGGTGTATTGTCTGAGTTGTCGACGTCTATTTATAAGGGCGATAATGAAGAGAATTTTAATCAAGGCGCAGCGCAGGACAGCCGGCGACAGGGAATTACTGAACGATTTTAATGAAAACCACCAACCACCATCAGCAACCACCACCTACCCCCCCAAACACATTCCATGCAGAAAATGATAAAACTAAAAGAAAAACGACGTCTAGGTCTCTCTATATTGAAGGTGTGTGTGAAGATGTGAAGCGGAATTTAATTTCGATATAATCATATAGCCATAATTATAATTAAGGTGGTATTGTTAGATTTTAATTTAGAACCCCAATTCCCCTAATAAACATAACACATTCGAGGAGGAAGGTGCGTAAGTTAACACATCTGTTCATGTGTTTATGGTTCATGAGTATATGAACAGTATATAAATCAGTCAATGGAAATAGAGCTAGAAATAAACATAAAAATGCGCGCATATCGTAAATATGGTCGAGTGTGTTTATAATGAAGAGGGTTGGTTATTTTCGGAGCAATCGGCGCACATGTGCTACGGCTACGCCGACGTCCCCTACGCGAACAGCGGGAACAATCTCGCATCTAGGCAAATCTGGCGTAATCCCCGAGAGCGCTTGAATAATATGCTCACAGCCCACCCGCCTACATCTACCAGCCCCTAATTTAGTCGATACAGTTATAATTGACGGCGTATGCTCTTGAAAACCACTAAGAGCAAATAACAAGCACCCACCCCAAAGTGATATAAAACAGCAAGGAGGAAAAAACGACATATGTGGGCATAGATTATACAGGGTGTTACAGTTCAAACGCGCCACCGGGAATTGGCAGATTCTACATCCAAAACTGAGCCAAAGTAACCAAACGAAGATGCTGAGGCTATAACCGTTTTCGAGTTATACGCAACTTAAGTTGACCAATGGGAATCAAGATTGCAACTTAAACGGCTATTAATGGCGGTTTAAACAGTTATTTACTTTGTTATACTATTTAAAATCACCATGGTTACA
>JARJDQ010024693.1:0-11474 GCA_030264215.1 Geostiba sp. GC000077
AACAATGAAAGAATTATACATAATTATAGGTTACAATAGGACAGCTTACACTAAAATATTTGCTATTTATAGTAAAATAGCTCAAAAACAAAGTAAAATCGAAAATAGTAATTAAATTTAACCAGAGATTTAACTTACAACAAATAAAAATATAAAAATAAACTAATATTAACATAATATGAATAAATACGCTATTTGTCCATGCAAATATGCATGTTTGCAAGCATTGCATAGGCGGAGGATACGGATTTAGAAATATTCTCCTGGGTATGGGCAGGAGAAGAAATTTGCGCGGAATCCGTGTGAATAGGCCCCAGTAATCTATCAAGCCCCCTGGTTTCAAGAGGGATTTTACTTTTTTACAGTAGGTGCAAATAGCCAAAATTTCATACCTACAGTAGGCACGAATAGCCAAAATTTCATACCTACAGTATGTACGAATAGCCACATCCTTTAATTATATCCTTCCACTCGTGTTCCATTACACCTTTACAGCTTTACACCAAACGACAAGACTGACAGCTCCACAAACGTCAAATGTGCGGCGAAGATAGAAAATTTCCCCTCTGCTTAGCGGCTGAATTCGATTGTATTTTATCAAATTCCATTTAACACTATGTTATTATTGTGATTATAAGTTTATTCTTTGTATATATATACATAAATGGAGCACTTACTTAGGGGACGCTTCGGGTAAGTACGAGCCGGAATTTATATAACGAGAACCGAGACGATAACAAACATTCATAGGTTATAGTCCAATCGCTGAAAAATGAAATCTAATATGAATCAATCGTTGTAGCCGCGTTGTAACTAGCACGTATGCAAGAAATCCATTAAAATATGGTCGCAATGCCATGCCAAAGAGGCATATGGGCACACTGTGGGTGGGTCGCGGTCTCGACAGATCCAGGCCGCTTTTTATGTCCTATCAAATACAGCAGCGCAGACAATATGGGATGCTCATTGCAAGAGCTGTTCGAGGTGTTCTAAAGCTGCGTTATCTAGTGCTTGGCGGCGCTGTTGGAGGTGGTGTAACACTGCAGAAAGTAAGTGCACCAGAAAGAAGCATGTGACACATTTTACTTTGATTTTCATCTCAGAAATACCAAGATTGGAAAGATGGACTACCAGACATGAAATGGCTGGAAGATGTAATGCCTGATAATGATAAATGGCAACAGTTTAGAGGGAATTTAATTCAACTTCGAGATAATGTGAAAGACAACATTGAAATAGGTACAATTTTAATTTTTCATGCTTTTTGCACTTTCCAACAGAGGTTTAAACTTAAATGCTTACAAATTACAACTTTTAACGTTTTAACTGATTAGAAATAGACCATAGAATAGAACTTTACTTTGTGTAAAACATCAGGAGAATATGATGTATGCTTATGTCCAAGTGGCATCACTTGTGCTTATTAGATCCTAGACTAAAGGCTCTCACTGAGAACAAGTACAAGGACTTCCGGTCGTGGTTCGATCAGCGATTGGATGACGCGATTGCCGCCGCGGAGGAAACGCAAACCGATGGCAATCAAAAAGCGATAGGTAAGAACGGCGATGCATCATCACTTGAGTACAATCTCCCATCAAAACACACGCCTCTCTTTTCTTTTTGTTTTAAGGTTTCCTTGATCAGCTCTCAAATCAGGCAGAAAGACTGTACTCAGGTACGATGCATCGGGATCAATTATTTGTTGAAGAATCCTTCCCCCGTCCTGCTCTGAGCGTCATGACGTCTTAACAACCATTATTCATGTTTTTATTAACCAAACTTTTTGATGATTATGCGATACTTGTGGATGTGCTTAAACGTCATTGGATTTTCTGATTTTCTTCAGAATCGAAGGAAGAAATCAAAAAGAAAACCATTGTTCATGCGTTGCCGTTCAGTCAAACGTCCGCAAACGATGAGGCGGTGAGAAAACGTGCGCAGGAGCGCTTGGATGGCCTGCAGGATGACATGATGGCGACGCAGATTAAATACCAGCGAGAATTGGAAAAGCTGGAGAAGGAGAACAAAGAATTGCGCAAGCAGATCATCTTGTTGCGTCAGGGAAGGAAGCCTTCCGCACGACAAGTTAAACGAAGCTTGATTGGTACTGTCCAACAACTAGTTAAGGTGCAAGTTCAATTTGATTGAGTCATTGTGTGTAACGTATGCTTTAGATATGTACAGTGAAGTTTTGGACGAATTGGCCGACTTTGATTCCGGTTACAACAGTGCCGACCAGTTGCCGCGAGTGGTTGTCGTCGGTGATCAAAGCAGCGGCAAAACGTCTGTGCTGGAGATGATTGCGCAGGCGCGTATTTTCCCTCGCGGCGCCGGAGAGATGATGACACGCGCCCCGGTGAAGGTCACCCTGTCGGAGGGCCCGTATCACGTGGCGCAGTTCCGCGACTCAA
This sequence comes from Geostiba sp. GC000077, assembly GCA_030264215.1. Lineage (NCBI taxonomy): Eukaryota > Metazoa > Arthropoda > Insecta > Coleoptera > Staphylinidae > Geostiba > Geostiba sp. GC000077. Next base: position 2,412 of record JARJDQ010024693.1, read on the forward strand.
GCCGCGAGTTTGATCTCACCAAAGAAGCCGACTTGTCCGAGCTGCGCAAGGAGGTGGAACTGCGCATGCGTAATAGCGTCCGCGGTGGTAAGACGGTGTCCAGCGAAGTGATATCAATGACGGTGAAGGGCCCCGGCTTGCATCGCATGGTGCTGGTTGATTTGCCCGGCATTATATCCACTCAAACCACTGACATGGCGTCCGATACTCGCGAAAGCATCAAAGCCATGACCCAATCGTACATGAGCAATCCCAATGCGATCATACTGTGCATACAAGATGGCGCTGTTGATGCAGAGCGTAGTAATGTCACAGACTTGGTCGCTCAGTGCGATCCCAGTGGCAAGCGGACGATATTTGTGCTTACAAAGGTGGACATGGCTGAGGAGAATCTTGCGGATCCAAATAGAGTATGATTTACTTTCTATTCTAAACGTTTCCGAGTATTTTATGTTGGATATTTTTTTTCAGATAAGAAAAATATTAAGTGGAAAGTTATTCCCCATGAAAGCATTAGGATACTTTGCTGTAGTTACCGGTAGAGGGCGCAAGGACGATGGCATTCAGACGATCAAAGATTACGAGGAGAACTTCTTTAGAAATTCGAAGCTCTTCAAGTATTCCATCAATTCCCTGGTATCACTTTCAAATATTAATATTCAATTATTTTTACGGTTTTTAGGGATGTAGTTAAATCAACTCAGGTAACCACTAGGAATTTAAGCTTGGCCGTCGCTGACTGCTTCTGGAAGATGGTGCGCGAGACAGTGGAGCAGCAAGCAGACTCATTTAAGGCGCGTCGCTTCAATTTGGAGACAGAGTGGAAGAATAACTTCCCACGCCTGCGCGAACAGGATCGCGACGAATTATTCGAACGTGCCAGAGCTGAAATACTCGACGAGGTTGTAAATCTTTCCCAGGTGCAGACCAAGCAATGGGAGGACAGCTTGATGGACAAGATTTGGGAGAAGGTATCCGCGCATGTCTTCGAAAGCGTTTATCTTCCGGCCGCGCAAACCGGTAGCCAAGGTAGTACACATTGCAACACTAATGAACGTTCATGCTGATTTTTTATTTCATATAGAAACGTTTAACACGTCGGTGGATATCAAACTGCGCCAGTGGGCTGAGTCCGAATTACCAATGAAAAGCGTGGAATCTGGCTGGGAGACACTGCAAGCGGAATTTATTCAGTTTATCAACAAGTCCAAGGCAGCACCGAACCACGATGACATCTTTGATCTGCTTAAAGATGCCGTGATTAGCGAAGCGATCAACCGACACTCGTGGGAGAATAAGGCGGCTGAGGTTTTGCGTGTGATTCAGCTGAATACTTTGGAAGATCGCACGGTTGGCGACAAGCGTGATTGGGATCAAGCTGTGAAGTTCCTCGAATCCAGCGTGAAGGATAAGCTGAAGGAGACCGAGATGGATTTGAAGACGTTGCTTGGTCCATCGACGAAGGAGCGCTGGATGTATTGGAAGAGCTTATCCGAGGAGCAGCATCGTCGCAACTCGGTGAAATCCGAGCTGGATAAGATCATCTATTCGGATGATAGGCATCCGCCGCTGCTGAGCTACGACGAGCTCACGACGATTCGCAAAAATCTCCAGCGGAGCAATGTTGAGGTGGACAACGAGTTCATTCGCGATGTTTGGAAGCCAGTATATCGGCGGCATTTCCTCAAGCAGTCGCTGACGAAAGCGTACGACTGCCGCAAAGCGTTTTACATGTATCACCAACAGATGGACGTTGACTGCGGCGATGTGGTGCTATTCCATCGCATTCAGCAGATGATGAAGGTTACTTCCAACGCACTCCGGCAGCAAATCATGAACCGTGAGGCGCGGCGGCTAGACAAGGAAATCAAGGAGGTGCTGGAGGACTACAGCCAGGACAATGAGAAGAAGGAAACTTTGTTGACCGGTCGACGCGTAACATTGGCGGAAGAGCTGAAGCGAGTGCGGCAGATTCAGGAGAAATTGGAGGAGTTCATTCACGCGCTCAATAAGGAGAAGTAACCGGGCACATGCAGGTAGTGCTAGACTTTTATATTGTGTTTACATTCGTTTGAAATAATATTTTACTGATTCCTATACTCATTTATTATTTTTTTGGTGTCGTAGGTATGCAAGTGATCTTATTTAAACGATTGGTGCTGAGGCGTTATTATTTTCTACAATTTGTTGCAACTTACAAGTTTAGAATAATGAATTGTTTGTTTTTTTTTAAGTGTAATTTATACTATTCTCCAGCGGGTTTACTTTCTGTGCTGCCATTTGTGAACCTTGGTAAAGATTGCTATTTGCAATTGTGTTAAAACAACCTAGGTACTTGTTTGATTGGTTTTTAACCAAAGATGTAATATACTTGTTGCTGAGGTAAACATGTGTTTCTATTATCTACTTGCCCATAAAGTACAACTCAAGAGTATCCTGATTCTTATCAAAAAAGGTATGATTTTGAGGATTTGTACCTACGTAACACATACCAAACAAGCGTCAACAACATCGTTCCGATATGGCAAAAATGTGCTAGAGTTAGGACCCTTTTATGCATGGAGCAAAATAATCTTTGAGGATTAGTAATCGTGTTATTCGCGACTTGCATCGTAACTAGAGGCGCAAATGATGGAGCGTCTCCAGCAGTTGAACGCCGGAAAAAATTAAGGGAAAGGCGGCCTTTCCACTTCGCTTTTGAATGCAGCTTTTTTGCGCTTTTTTCAAATTCTGATACGTGATTGGTCGAATTCTCACATTTATAAAAAAAAAAAAACGCAAAAAAGTCGCTTTTAAAAGCTAACTAGAAATCGGACCTTAAATGGAAACGTTGCTAGAAATTGTTGAAAAAATCATTAAACCCTAAGATAAACCACGAAAACCATAGAGACGAAAACAGCAATTTAACCTCACTTCTCTATTTTTTGGCGTTTTATTGCTGTCGTCAGATGATCTTCAAAAATTGACCACCATGTGGGGACTCTTTCTTTAGACCCTGTATGCAAGTAAGATTTTCAGATTTGCGCCAAATGCAGGTTCACACTTCTCGCACTTAATACACATATTACACATTGGAAAAGAAGGTAAATTAAAAAGTTAGGGGAAAGCTAGATATTGAATGTCACCAACTGAATGTTACCAAAAAGAATAACCATTTTATAAAACATTACAGGCATTACAGCTAAATGTAGAAATACACAATAACGACTACATTATGTATAGTATTAAATTTAAACAGCAGAATCCACACCCGTATATCTTCCGGGTGTGGATTATCTACTATGTGCCCAGAAAGTCAGATACTTTTGTTGCATAAGGAAATTGCAAAGAAAAATCTAGCTCAATTAACAAACTCATTATTAAAATTCTTTAACCCTTCGAACCTTTTAATTGTATAAGATGATCTTTGTGCTAGGAATCATTATTATTAATATATTAATATTTTGTAACAGTTTTTGGATGTGATCTTTTGAGTTGTTCTATGAAACGAACATACCTTGTGCTATGTTTGATTCTTCACCCTTAAAAAAATGCTCCATTTCATGAGTAATAATTGCAACAGTTTGATCTATTTTATTCATCGACTCGATTATCTTATCATTAAACTCCGTCTTTCCTATTAAAATATCTATTGTCTTATTCCAGTCTTGTACTATTTTTTCTTTTATCTTCTGCGATGAATCACTTTGTCTTCCAGGAAGTGCTATACCTTTGGTCTTACCTAACTCTACTGTTAACCACTGAGACAGTTTTGCTTCCTCTCTATTGAATGCTGCCATACCTGGAAGTTTCTCGCCTGGTTCATATTTATACTGACCAGGATTTTTCTGAGCATATTCCTGGGTATTCTTAAACTTTTCTTGTAAAACTTCTATTTGCTTTTCATAAATGCTCATTAATTCTTGTTCTGTATAAAGCTTACCAGATGGTGTACTTTGCTCCAGTTTATCAGCACTTTGTAATAGCCCATCTAATCTGCCTTTATCTTTTAACAACTCTTCTTCGATGTTGCCCTTTAATTTCTGAAAATTACCATAATTTCCACTGTTATTTGCAAATTCTTTATTATCTTTTGCTCTACTTGACCCAGGTTTACTACTATTATCATCTTTAGATATTTCAGGTGGCAGTTTAAACCTCAAAAATAAGTCGTTCAATTCTTTACTCATTTTGTTAATATCTATATCATCATGTTTTGCTTCTATGTTTTCATTATCAGATATATCTATTATACTAGTTATTGCATCTAATATTTCAGGATCTATTTTAACGCTAAACTTGGAACCTTGAAGACAACCGATTAACTTAGATGATACTTGCTCAGGATCTAGATTTAACATCTTTGCTACCTCTTCCTTGCTTTCTCCATATATTGACTTGAGCTTTTTTATTATATCATCTCTGCTGCTATATGATTCCAACGCTTTTTTTGCATCTGCGCTATTTAATTTAAGCAATTCAGATTTTGAATATGCAACAGTGAAATATAATGGTAATCCTGTAGCATGATATAGATTCTGTACTAAGGAAGCACTATCATCTGCACTTACTAAATAATTATATTCTACATTATTACTTGTCTCGTTGGCACTTGGTCTTTCTAATACTTTTGCATCACCATGTGATATTCCTGAATCTATATACTCCAATATTTTATTATATTGCTCCTTTCTGATGTTTAATATTTTTGTGTCAATATGTCCTTCGGTTACTCCTTGTGTGCGCTCAAAGATATCTATTATGATATTTTCTGCAGGAGTGTTTGATGATGTGTTAGTAAAGATACTAGAATCCTTCACACTTTGACCAATATTTGTAACTTGATTATTTGCTTTTAAGCGTACAGAAAATGGTCCTACTTCCTTTGCTTCTCCCGGTATAAAATCTGATAATATCTTATATTTATAATGCACAATCTCTAATTTAAACAAACTTATATTACCTTCATCATCTATATCTATTATTGATGTTTTTATTGTAGGTAGTATATTTATTTTCTGTCCTTTAGGAAGTTTATCTTTTCCATCTTTTCCTTTAGGAAGTTTTTCTAGCTCCGGGTTGAACTTTTTTAATTCACTTAATTTTAAACCAAATGATTGGGATATTTGTGTTAAAGAGTCACCCGGTTTGACAAAATATACCCCTTCAAAGTCCATTTTTCCATTCTCTACTAACTCAGCCCTAAGTTCCGCTCTTGCTTTAAATGTAAGATCTTTACCAACGCCTCTAATTTTTTTTGCTGTTTCATTAAAATCTCCAGCAATAAGGGATTCCTTAATTTTACCAATATTCCCCACGTGAAATGCGTGATCCATGACACCAATTTGCCTTGCTAAATTTAACTTATCCCACTGTTCTTCGCCTATACCTTCGGAAGACTTAATTTTCACATTGTATTTATCTTCAATAGAGTACATTAGTAACTTCTGAGGGAGTTCAGGAGTTATTGTAAAATCAAGCTTTTTTAACTGACGCATTAGATTAGATGTAGATTTTCCCTTACTTTTTTCCTCTGCACATTTCTTAATAAGATCGTATTGTTTTGTTGTTAAATTAATTCCTAGTTTTTCTAAATCTTTTCTTTCATATGCTTGCCAGTTTTTGTCACCTATTTTATTAATAAGAATAAAACCAATTCCAATCGTTGGATTTCCATAGCCATCGTCATAAATTTTCAGTTCTACATTTTCAAAAATGTTGGCATATTTACCAAATATTCTTTTAAAATTTTCTGTTAGCATTTTAACTTCTTTTCTTTTGTCTTAGTTTCTAGTTTCATAAAGTGATACTAGTAAGACTAGTATGTAAATCCGCCTCTACAAATAGAGTGCCGAACGAATTTCGAAAGGTTGACTTAGTTTTGGATCCGTACAACGCTCAACATATCTTTAGATTATACATGTTGTTACAACACTTGTAAGGACGATCTTTGTGATGGTTCACGCAGGAACTAACAACTAGGCTATGTGAGCCACAGAAATCCCAGTGCTTACTGGTTGGGTGTTTTCATACCTATAATAAATGTGTGATATCTTCGAACGTTCTTAATTTCCTTCGGCGTGTCAAACACCCTCCTGCTCCGTAATGCACAGGTCTCTGTAATGCCAAGGCGTTCTGTTACATCTGGCTCCTAACTTGGGGTAGGAGGAATTATCGTGTTGTGGCGGTAAAGCGTCAAGGATTCACATACTACCACGGAGGACGATTATCTGAGGACATAAATGCACCTGTTACATCTCACCACTGCAGAAGCCATGATTACCTATGTCTACTAATTAGAAGTCATTGCCTGCAGCCAAGGAATGTATTCACGAAGTTTTCTATAGGTACATCTGACTATAGGTACCTGTACCATTCAACTATTAAACAATTGTAGGTTAGAAACACCCTCAGGATACTCAGCCATTAACACTTTCTTACCTCATGCAGAAAAGTGCTACTTTATGTACATTTTGTTGTCGATTGTCGATATTTGTAACTTAATTCTATTCTACAGTGTTCACCAAATGTTGTCTTGGCTTTCACTACGCCTCTACACTTATATACAGCGAATGTAACTGCGAAGCCGCGAGTATGAGTCATTGAGTTATGATGACTTTGTTTTGTGCAAATATGTTTAACTGTCACATCCAATCCAATACCCTAACCATAAGCCACTAAGATAAGGCTTTATAGCGGAGAGTGTGCGCTATTTTCGTCCCAATATGTTTAAGTGATAACTGATAACTTATCACTTATTAAACACCAACAGGCACCAGACTCCACTCCAAGTAAGGATTATTATTCTTCACAACGTTCCATATTCCACAATAAAGTAAACTATCACTTCTAATACATGCTGCTTGCTTCAATTACTAAAATAAAATTGATCAAGAGCGAGTTTGATCCAATGCTTTCAATATTTCAATATTTTAACTTTTACAGGAGACGATGAATCTGGAAGTTTCTATCTATTAAAAAATACTTCTGCAGAATATCAATAACAAGATAACAACATTATTTTGTATTTTTATGGTTGTAGTAAAATGCCCAATCCATGTTATATAAACACAAACTAATAAAGTCAATATATTAGTAGAGCAATATATTAGTAGAGTCTATTCGATAAGGCGAGGAATTTATATTACTATCGTGACCATGTTATTTATATGGACACAGCCACTATTTTCAAACGTCTCCCCTCATCGAATATACAATACTTGCAGTTATTATTTTCTATCTCATACATTATATGGTTTTAAATAATACATATTATAAATGTGTTATGTTGGTACTGTTACGTTCCTGCATTTGAATTAATATCCCATTGTTTGACTTCAAAATCGTCTCCGACGAAAGACCCAGCTTATGTTTAGGTACAGTGGCGCTTAGTTCAAAATGGCGCAGCACTTTGGTCAGCGTCATCTTCATTTCCATTAGGGCGAACTTCTGACCAATGCAATTCCTAGGCCCGGCGCTGAACGGCACAAAACTGTACGGTCGTTTACCTAAATTATTCTCGGGTAGAAAGCGATCTGGATCAAAAGTATCCGGATTGGGAAAGAATTCTGGATCCCGCTGAATATTATTAGCAAAAACCAGAATAGTGAAACCAGCAGGGACGGTGACATCATCAGCTGAAACAAGTATGAATTTATTATGTTGTAAATATTTTTTGGTGTTGCGCTGTTGGTATTACTTATTTTGAAGTCTTCGGTCGTTTGTCGACCATAGAACGGCACAGAAGGATACATTCGTAGCGATTCTTTGATAACCATTTCCATATAACGCATATCGTTCAGGTCGTTCATAGTGACATCACGCTGGGAAAGTCCAAAGATTGCATCTTGTTCCTCAAGAATTTTCTTTTGCACATCTGGGTTATTGGCGATTTCGTACAGGGCGAAACTTATTCCAGAGGCGGTTGTATCATGGCCCTATAAGAAGTAATTGTAGGATCATGGTACAATTATATCTGTTCTAAATTAAGTATTACTTCAAACATGAAAGTATCCACTTCTTCCTGAATGGCTCCATCAGTTAACGGCAATCCATTTTCGTCACTGCACTGTAGCAACAGATCCAAAAACGCTACACGCTTCTTAGCACCGAAGTCGTCTTCATTACCGCTCTTTGTATCTTTTGATTGAAGTTGCAATTCCTTCCTTCTCGCATTTATAACAGAATTGGTATGCCCATGCAATATACGTAGACATTCCTTCTCATCTTTGTAATTTTGAGTGAAACTATACAGCCATTCATATTGTTGATGAGGATTAAATACTCTATCAATAATAATGCGTCCCATGGTTTTGACACTTTTAACGTAAGGGGAAGTTTTGTTCACTTGTGCATTCACTGGGACACCCATTGCCGTTTCTAAAATTATGTTTCAGAAATGATATAAAATCAAATTCGCATAGTTTACCGCAAATTACATCCAGTGTACTTAAAGTGATGTACGGATAGACATCCACGCATGATTTCCTCGGTTCCTTTCTAAATTGCTCGACCAATATGTCGCTCACTTTGTCGAAAATCGGTACAAACTGTTCCAGAATTTGAAAGTGATACGACGGCGTCAAGATGCGCCTGCGCTGTTTCCACTTGCTGCCGTCGCTGGTAAGCAATCCTAGATTCAGCCATTGGTGAAAGAATCGATAGAACAGTGACTTTTTCAACAGTTTGTTTGAGCTCAAAACGGTCTCCACTGCTTTGTAATCAGCCAAGATCAACACCGGCTCGATACCAAGCATTAGCTTCACGATTTTTCCATGCTCCTTGAAGTATCTTGTCATGGTTGGTAGGATAGCTAAATAACAAATTCATTAATTGAAAACGCAATGCATTAATGCATTATTTGGCGGAGAAGTTCAAGGACTCACTGTCACAACTGCTGAAATCTAATGCACTTCCCAAAACTGGTATTGGAGTCGGTCCACTTACTTTACTCAAGGTGCGCATACAACGATAATAGAACACATACCATGCTGCGATTGCAGCCACAAACGAAGTAAAGATAAGTGTTAAAATAAACATCTCGTCGCGTTATACTAGTGACAACTGAAGCTAGGTCAAGTGCAC
>JARJDQ010024707.1:0-13553 GCA_030264215.1 Geostiba sp. GC000077
AATGTGATTATTTGTTTTCAACAACTAATTTATGAATGAGCTTTGAAATGCAATGTTGCCAGATTAATAAATCTTTAATTGAGTTCCTCCTTGGCCTCCTTCAAGATAGAATATTTTGAATTTCAACAAATGACTTGTAAAACACCACTGAAGATCCTCCTTAACGGAAGGACACCACTTTCTGACCACCCGTATTTTCAATGATCAAACCTTTTTTTTTTTAATATCAAAGCTAAATATTTAATGTTCAAATGAAGATTATTAAACGATAATTTCTAATTTTATAACTATCACTTAAATGTATGCCTATTTTGTCCAATACGCGGAGCAGAAAAAGCAAAAATCGGATTTATGTTGCTAAAGATAATCCGCCTTGTAAACTGTATTAACGCGGCCGCCGTTCACCCCTGCCAATTTACTCCATGTTTCTCCATGTTTTCTCCCGAACGATGTTCCCAAGGGAAACGCGGATGTTGGCAAAATCCATCAAAAAGTATGCTCTATCATTTTGGAAATTTTCCTATTGGATGGTTTATGATTGGAGTAGCGGTAAGAGTTGAGGTATACACTTTCCTATGGTGGCGGTTACGGTCGCCGCAAGTCCACAGCGCTTGCCAACATGGGAATTAATCCAATCATAAACAGTCCTTTAAGCTTGCTTGCAACCAACTGGCAACCATCCAATATCCATTTCACATTTCTTCATGTGTCTTCACGTGGCTGAGTGCCTCGACTCGGTGACTCAGGGCTCCAGGTCCGGGGTTCACGATTCATTTGCTTCACGCTTCTCGATAATCTCGTCGTGATGTCGTCTCACGTATAACAATCAATGTATACGCTACTACGCTTTCACTCGTTGAATGTAATGTGCTTGTGCGTTGAATTTGAATGAGTGAGTAGAAGCGTAGAAGTGTAGATTTGTAGAATGCGATTGGTCTCATTGGTCATAGAACGGTCGGAACGGTCATAGTCAGCGTCATCCGCCAGTGCCAGTCCCTGTTCTGCGTTCTGCTCTGTTCTTTCTTTCTGCCTTCCCGCTTAGGGCAGGGGCCTTCCTACGCTGCGCTCGGCGTCTGCGTGCCTCTCTGCGACTCTCTGTGCGTCTGCGCGCTGCTCGACAGCACAGAAACGACAAACGAATAAGCACAACAAGACAACAAGAGAAGCCAACAAATCCACAACAGCTCCACAACCACAACTCTCCTCGTCTCCTCACTCCTCACGTCCTCATCCCTACAACTGCTCACAACGTCACAACTTCACATCCTCACAACCACTAACCACTCACAACGTGCTCAACACTCAACGACTCAACTGCTCACAACTCACGTCACGCAAAACTTGAGCACAAAACGCACACAACCGTTGACACAACGGAAAGTGAACCAAAAGAATCTACAGATACCGAACAGAATAATCAACATAAAGAAATTAAGGCCGCGGAGCGCGCAACAACACTCCATGCACACTTCCCTTAATAATACGTAATACTCAGTTAATACACAGTTATGCTTATGTTGGAATTTGGCGTAATTAAGTAGTAAGCGAATATGCAATAACATTCAAGTAAAGTCGAGGGTTCGAGCGATCGAGAGCAAAAGCAACCAACCGAGTGTTCAGTGTTTGTGGTGCAAAACAGTGCAAATGTGCGAAACTCGACTGTCGACTCGTAAGTGCAAAGCAGTGCAAAACTAGCGCAGGTCGCACATTGCGATGACGAGTGCATAAAAGTCGTTAAAAGTACCACAAAATCATTACAAATTTACAAGCATCTGAAGTATCGCATAGTCGCGCCGCGAACGCGACTTGTGGCTAGCTTGATTTGACACAATTACCTATAAATGGAGAAATGCATTAGCCGTCGACGCGCATATCGACGCGTGCATGTGAATTAATCATCTTGGTAGCCGAGGCAGAGGCAGTCCGCAGTGGCAGTTTATTCTGCGCTGCTTACAACGCAAAGTGTAAGTTAAATTTGGATTTAGAAACGCACAAAACATAACATAATAACAAGTGTTACGCATATCGCCTTTCGTTTGTTAAAGTTTTTCCCATTCATTATCCAGTGGTTTGCTTCTCTCATTATTCGTTTATGTTAGTGTAGTAGTGTTTAATCATCCGTTTGTGTAGTTAATTGTGAATAGGTGAAATAGGTGGGACCTAAAGTTTTGTATTCATCAGCATTTGTTTTGTTGTTGAAGAGCTGAAGCAGTTGAAGACCTAAACTCCTGAAGGAGGTTATGTTTTAAGCTTTAGGTTTTAGCTCTCTAGTAATCTAATAACATTTGTGTCTTGTTTTATGTGTACAGGTAGCTGAGTGATCACCATGGCGACTCCTCAAACAACCATCGAGACTGTGACGATCACAAGACCTCTTAAGGTAAATAAAATACAATTTTTACTTTTAGCAACATGTTTCGAATAAGTCGTGAAAGAAGTCCCGATGTTTCGAGGTATAAACTTATTGTAAGGAACTAAGGAGTGTGATGTGATGCCGGTGTCGCTTGTAAGCTTATCAAGTCTTGCTGTGCCGCGATTTGAAAGTTAGTGTTTGTACTACGCATGTGACGGAGAAACGGAGGCGGCGAATCAACGGTGGTGGCGACGGCGCAGTCCCGCACATCGCACATACAGTTCCACACAAAACTGTAAACATATCAACATACAAACCTCTACATTATCAAGTTTTTGTACCTCCGCTGAGCATCCAAACGTTTCTTCATCATTAATTTGGAATTATTTGCTGTAGACTTCGTATTTTGATGATTTGGTTTCTCGTTGATTATCATTATCACTCACCCTGTGGTGCCCTGTGGCCTGTGGCAGTAGAGGGCTCCAGTTATTATTCCCAGCGCGCAGAGCGCGCGCCCGATCGATTTTAATCGCGTCGGTATGCGCTGCGACGACCGAACCGAGGGGTAGGGTGGTCCTTTCCGTTTAGCCCCTGCGTACCCAACGCACCGCACCATATTCCTAGGCCTAGTGCTAGTGGCCAGCGGTCCCGACAGTCACGCCATCCTCGACCCTCGCCGCCCTCGCCAACAACGGCCCCAACACATCGCACATACAGCTGTCGCAAGCCGCGACCTATCGAACAAAGTGCTTCGTGTTTTCCCAGTGAGTGCGGTTGAGTGCGGATAAATGTCCTAGTCCCGTAGCCCTAGTGCGGCTAGTCCCAGTGCTACTGCTACATTCCCCGTTCTGTCGTGTGGACAATGTTTGGCAAAGTAAGCCGTCAACACAAACCATTGTGAATTGTGCGCTGTGCGCATTGTGATCCCGAGTCGCTGCAAATTCATTTCGATTGTGTTTGGTTGCACATCTGGCCCCCAACTCGGGCCATTTTCATTTTCATTCCGCGCGATGCCCTCGGCCACGATGGTCAGCTGCTGAAGTGGAGAGCTTTGTGCGATTTGATTCACCATTGACGTGACAGCATTCACAGCGCAATGCATCGTCAGAAGAAAGCGCACACAAACGTTTTGCGCGCCAGTGTCAGTGTTTTCGAGTTCGATTTCGCACGCATCGTCGCTGGGGAAAAGTGTGCGTCGTCGATGGTGTCCCACTGCCATTGCCATTGCCATTAAACTGCCGCTGCTGGTCTTCCCGCCGCCTCCCCCCTTCCCCCAATCGCGCTGCGCGCAGATAAGTGCTGAGGCCGTGTTGAATTGCCCATAAAATAGATTTAATGGCGGAGAATCAGATCGCACAGGTAAAGAAACCCTAAGAACTTTCATCCCCGAAGGGACAAGCAAAATTCATTTCGTACCTGGCACAAAAAAACATTCAAAACATTCAACCGGCAAAGCCAAATTTGTTTCGTTTCGTTATTTTTTAAGTACTTTTGTGTTTGAACAAAAACGCGTTGTTCTGATGTTACCATGTTACCAATGATGAGTAATCACACAAACGTCTGGATTACAATTAACATTCAATCAAGTTTTTCCTTGAAACAAAAACACTTTACTCTTATGTGCTTTGTGACTAATGAGTCAATGAGTAATGACCAACTGTTACTGTACATTGACATTGCACCAGTATAGTAACCGGTAACTTTGCATTCGCCTATTTCTTTCTAACTTCACCTTATGTTTTGGTTGGCTCTGGTCGATAAGCGATTAAAATCATATCTATGTTTACTTTTTAAAATGTTCACCTGCTCCGCTGGTATACTACCTGATGTACTGCAGTGCACTGGTCGCATTCGTTACGATTACAACTGTCGACATTAAATCCGAGACACCGAGCCACGCACAATCTTATCGCTAAGTGCAGGCATCAAATGTAGTGATAGCAAATCATAGTGCACACAATTGTTCGTTGGAAACTCATTTTAGTTCTGGTCTCAGTCTCAGAAAAATGTCGCCAATCAAAGCCAAAATGGCAGTGCGTAAAACGCGCTATCGAAATGTGTGTTAAAGTTTTAGCGACAAATTGTGTAGTGTGGTGATAATTAATGTTTTGTATATTTGTAGGTGATTGCATTCATATGCGGCCTGATCGTCATTATCCTGATGATCATGGGGCTGGCATCCACCGACTGGCTGATGGCGGCCGGCTGGCGGCAGGGGCTCTTCCTGCACTGCATCGAGGAGGGCGCGCCGCAACCGCTGCCCTTCAACATGCAGGAGCCTGTCGGCTGCTATCCTTCGCGTGAGGCTTTATACATACGTGCCGCTGCTGGTTTGTGCATCATCACTTTACTGGCGGACCTGGTCGCTACCGTTCTCACTGGCCTAGGGCTCCGCACCAAGGAGCATCACACAAAGTACAAGTACTATCGGCTGGCTGTCGTCGCCATGGGCATTGCCTGTAAGCATACACTTGAAATATGCTAAATAAGTTGCCTAAAACAAAACTAACCAATTTTAATGTAAAATTCGAATATTGCTCATTTCGTTCCCAGTAAACGAAATGATGTATCAGAAATGTACCAGCTATATATCAAGTTGTACCCAACTTGTACCAAACTTGTCCAAAACTTGTACCAACGCCAATTTTTTTCCTTAAATGGTATATATCCGATATAAAGCAATGTTACAAGTATGGTATATGGAAAAAATCATGAAAAATATTTCCAAAAAGTTTTTCATGCAGTGCCCGATAGGCAGGTCTACTGACTGACTGCCCATAGATCAATCTAATTGAGGTTAGAGTCCTGGGTGTAAGCAATTTGTGACTTTCCATTTAGAGCATAATTTAGGCCGATTTTGAGACTTTTTGATCATTCTAATGACACATCTCATTTTGTTTGTATTCCACATTTTCTCCTGTCCCATTAAAATTATCCAAATATCTCCAAATCATTCAAATTTCTTGTCACAATTTCTTTACACCCACGACTCTAACCTGGAATGACGTCACTTTAGATTGATGTATTTCATTGGCCATTAGAAACTGGGAAACTGCAGTGCAATGTTGTCGGTTCAAAGTAACTTCCACACTCCGTTGTTCCTAATAAGCAGAGCCAATTCAATGTCTGGGTGTAAAAGAAACTCACTTTATAATCTACTGCGTAGCATGGAGGTCTCGTTGCCTGAGGCAAGCCGTTCAACCCAATTTCTCATACAAATTTACGTTGGATACATTAAGTTTTTCAACTCTTCTCACCAATTTGAATTATTTTTCAGTGGTTGCCATCATTATGGCATTGGTCATCTACCCAGTGTGCTTCGCCGCAGAGCTGAACCTCGGCAATCGCACGATATGGGAGTTCGGCTGGGCGTACGGCGTCGGCTGGGGCGCGGCGATCTTCCTCTTCGGCGGCATCGTGCTGCTGATGTGCGACAAGGAGTCCGAGGAGATATACTACAAGGAGAGAAAGATCGTCCACCATGAGAACGACTCGCGAGCCTAGTGGCCACATAGTCTGCCCGACGTTGTTCTCTGATCGTAAGGACGCGCGACATTTACCACCATCCCCCACAAATCCGCGCGCCGCGTTCAGACGTAACGACGATGTTATAACAAGACGCAAGAAGAACGCGCTTCTCTCTCGTGTTGTGAGTGCTGTGAATGAGCTGCATGTGCGAATGTGCGATGCGACTACCGAACATTTCCAAAAGTATTCAAAAATTGTGGATACTTTAGCATCGTGTGCCGTTGTGCGACTGCACGAATGCATCAGACGAATGCCTGCTGTATGAATGACTGTTTGTGAGGCTGTGATGATCTGTATATTGTATTGTTATATTGATTCAACATTTATACAATTTGCTTCGATTTGACTTACTTACCATTTATACAGTGTTAATTTATTTATTCATTCCATTGTTACGTTGTCTTTCAGTTCGTTTTACTTGCTTCTTGCTTGACTTGCTTATTTTATATACTTTTATCAAATGTGATTACTGTCTTAATACTGTTCACTCTGTTGCAATGCAAACAAACCACAACAAGAAAACAAAAGATAGGAGGAACAAACTGGTGATAAAATATTTGTGAGTGAGTGCATGATCGCGAGACTGAGAGACAACCCGGGCAGGCTAGCTGTGTGTTCACAAGACTTATTACTAATTCAAAACTAAGACTACCACTAAGAATACAAAACAAACGCAAATTGATAGCATTAATTAAACTTACATAGGTAAAACGATGGAAGCATAACTTAAGGCGACTTAAGGTTTGGTTTAGTGTGTTTAAACATAACCAAGAACGGAAAAGTTTTGCCGAACGAATACTCGTTGGGAAAATTCAATTTGCGGCTGATGAGCGAGTTTACAATGTCAATAATGATGATTCATTATTTATACACCTATGTAGGTGTTGGATAATTATTTTATACGAATTGATCATGAACAAACACCGCTTGATGTTCTTTTAAAAGAAACACGGTTTCAATAATGTTGTTTTTTTACTTAGACCTTAAAGAAAGAGAAGGGCATTAATTAATTTATTACCTATTTGTACATCGATATTAAGCGAGCGGGCGAATTTAAAAGCTAAAAAAGAAACATTTACAATGTGAGACATATCGAAACAGAAGCAACAAACCTTTAACTAAATCCGTCTTCGTTGGTTCGGACTGTTTATATTCAGGAATGCGTTGTATTTTATTCTACGAACGAATTATATTGACAAGCGTTACGTATGGCATAGAGATATATTAGATAAGTTGTGCCGTTGTGCGAGCCCTGATTCATACCTCCACGCAGCCCCCCACACATACAAAACGTAATTAGTTTGGAAGTGCGAAAAAACGTTATACTCGAAAGTGAATAATATACGTCATGATTGGACCAACCATGTCTCCACAGAACAAGCCAAATTTTACTACATAAATGCATGAATAAAAGCGCAGCAACTTTAACTGTAGTCGATATACATACACTATACAATTTGTACGATAAACTGCCAGGATAGAAATTTGCATTATTCCCACCACACACGAAACCTATTTGAATACATAACTAATCTTAATTAAGCATTAGACTTACAGTAATGTCGGGTAATTGATATTGCATTGCATTTACATTAGAGACATTGCAATAGTGTTCTCTCCCATTTTACCAAATTTAGAACGAGTTACTACGTCACAACTCGCACCCAAGAAAAACTGTAACAAATTGTAGTTTACATTATTCATTTGCACCAACGAAATATTCGTTTAAAGTTGAAATTCGAAATTAATGAAAAGTGGCTTTATGGCCAACCAACCATTGACAAACGTAAACCTGTTATGATATAATTCTAATAATGACTTAATGACTAATTTATTGCACTTGTATATATCCTATAAAACAAAATTCACTTGTAAGTTTACAGAGTATAGTTATCGACTCAACATTTAACAACATTCAAGCCGAGTTTAGCAAACTACACGCACGAAAATATTTTCTTTTCCTTCGTTGAGTTCGGGTTCCCTTCTTGCGATTTCCATTCATTCTCCAATTTTGATGATCCGCGGGCGAGAAGTTGGATAAACTCGGGCTAAACTCTAGTTGGTTATTTATACTGCCGATGCATTGATACTTTTGTTTTAACCCCAAAGTAAAACTTATATCATATTTACACCTACTGCTTACATTTACGTACGATACCAATTTAAATTTAACAAATAAAAAATTATATCTAAACTCTAAGAAGATGTACTATATAAAAATTAACTGAAATTATAAATTAACTAACTGATTGCAAAGTATGTTTAATATTTACTTCGTACACTAGCTGTAAGCAAATATTTAAGCGCAAAATTGTCAAATATACAAAATGCAACTGAAAGCAAAGATTTAAGAAGGATGGTAATCTAATTAATACATTTAGTAGTTTATGTTTGTAGTTTCTACCAATACCAATTATAACATGCAGGTACAGATACGTAAACTGTAAGTCATATTTGTTTTGATACAACTCTTGGATAATGGAATGAAAGAAAAAACGACATATTATTCAAGTAAATTAACCATAAATATGTGATGTACTATTTGAGAACAAGAATTGAACCATAACCGTACATTTCCGACGTTGAAAGGTGAAAACTACACTTGGGATTAATTTTTACTACGAACTGTGCACTGATGTCACCAATTGTTACAATTATACATTTAAGGTGTTGGCAATTGCCGACTCTGACTTCTGACTCTTATTCATACAGACATACAGTACAGTACAGATTATGTCATCATTGTATCATGCATTAAAGTTTAACATTTAACTGTTAACACTAATGACAGAATGGAATATGAAGTGAAAGATATGAAAATAAATTATTTGTATATAAATATAGAAGCATTTTGTTTAATTTTTTATCTTTATTACTTTATCAAATATGGCAATAAATAACAAGTCCTTGTGTAAAAAATAGAGAGAACCTCATTGAAAATACGTATCATTACGAATGCGTTACATATATTCTTAAAGGCTATAACTTGTGTAAAAAGAAAACAGGTATAAAGTTACCTGTAGTGTAGTGTTAACTGCTTCAGTTCTATTCGACAATTCGTCGCAGTTTCAGTCGTTTCAGTCAAAAACGCTGAGATCGAAGTCAGCACAACGCCGTGCGCCGCCATTTTGATTTCCTATGTTTGTTGCCGATTTCTTCGCCGCCATTTTGATAGCACGCAACTTTAGATAATCCTCATCTTCCTCATCGTCGCTAAGCACACTCCTTTTTAACCCATTGTTGTACTCTTCTTTTACATTTGTTACTTCAAAACGTTTTTTCGGTGTTACTTCAAGATGTTAGCATTGTTAGCAATTGCCGACTCTGACTTCTGACTCTTATTCATGCAGTTCAGTACAGATTATGTCATCATTGTATCATGCATCAACCAATAACAAGTCTTTATGTAAAAAATAGATAGAACCTCATTTAAAATACGTATCATTACGAATGCGTTACATAATATATTCTTAAAAGCTATAACTTATTGAGTAAAAAGAAAACAGGTATCTACCTGTACTGTAGTAGTATTCACTGTTTCAGTTGTGGTTTCAGTTCTATTCGACAATTCGTCGTAGTTTCAGTCGTTTCAGTCAAAAACGCTGAGATCGAAGTCAGCACAACGCCGTGCGCCGCCATTTTGATTTCCGATGTTTGTTGCCGATTTCTTCGTCGCCGCCATTTTGATAGCACGCAACTTTAGATACTCCTCATCTTCCTCATCGTCACTAAGCGCACTCCTATTCAACCCATTGTTGTACTCTTCCTTTACATTTGTTACTTCAAAATGTTTTTCCGGTGTTATCTGTGCTTCATTTTCTAACCTCTTTAACGGCGAACGTTTAATCGGAGAGTTTCCTTCAATGCACTGGTCGATTAAATCCAAAACCTCCTCCATGGTGCAATACTCTGGACTCTCGACGTTTGCTTCAACCTGTTCGGGTTTTAAGAAGTGCAAAACGTCACGAATTTCTGCGAGAGAAGCATGCGTTGCGAAACACACTCGAAAATAATTATTCGCAAACCCTTTAAAAATTTGCATGTTCTTTCGCCAATGCGTCCAATACATTGCGGTTATATTGATCGTGCGAATATTATTGTTATCCTCGCTTTGGGAATTGCAGAAACTCCGATAGCCATTGCAATTGTTGTGAATTCGTGATTTCTCGGACAGTGTGATGCATTTATCCATGTTTGGAAAGAACCTGTAGAATTCTTCATAGGAGCGTTGAAGTATGTGCACTGGAATGTTGAATCGCTCATAGATGTTCATAAGGACGCTTTCTGCGCCGTAGTAATACGCAGTTTCGAGGTGTACACGATTGTCTGGGCTTTGTTCCAGCCATTCGCTGATTAAATTGCAAATGGCGTCCAAGCTCTCTTCGCGTGAAGGGAATTGTTCGTAGGTCTTTTGCATGAAAGTCGTGTCCAGGTGCACTTTGTTAATGCGTTTCAGTACACCCTGTGATGTGTACAAACCTGCGAATGTCTTAAAGTCGGCGATATTCAGGCGAAAATCGCCCGTGTAGAGCACGTTGTGCTTGTCGCTCTCGAAAAGGAACATCACTGATCCCGGGCAATGGCCAGCAGGCAACAGCGTGACGGAAAATTGCAAATTATCGGCGGTTATCAAACTCGTCGGCAAGTTGATTGGTAGGTATTGAAAGCACTTTGCATACTCAGGAAATCTCTGTCGTAGGAAAGTCGTAGACACTTCAGTCGAATATAACAAGAGGTTCTCATCTCGAAGGCGACCGAGGAAATGATCATGATATAGTCCTCTCGTGTGATCGGAGTGTACATGTGAGAGGAAATAGATTTTGGATCTCAGATTGTTTCCTTCGAACTGATCGATGCTAATACCGGGAAATTCATCAATAGTCCCTGGGAACGTACTCATCCTGATGCCTTCTGCTGTAGAAATCAGTTTCAATTAGTTCTGTGTGCGCACCACCCGGTACCAGAAACAAAGTAGTGCAAGGTGGAACATACAAACACAATAAGATTCGAAATCCCAGCATGCAACAGTCGGAAGTGCAGCGACCGGAAACACCGAACGGCAACACTGTGGCGGCGCACGAGCCACGCCGATCAACGCCGAAGTGTCGCGTCCTGCCGTCGCCGTGCGTTTGGCTTGCTTTTCAGCTCGGAACGAAAATTTAGCGCATGATTATAGGTTATTTAGCTGTTTGTCGGTTAACCTAATTCGTTGGTTTCGTGATATCCTCTCGGTGGTGAATCGCGAACGCCACCCCGCAAAGGGCAAGTGCACTCAAGCCGCCGCCGTGGGGGAGGCCCGGGACGTCGGGACGCGCAATTGTCGCTCGTTGCGTCTCATCCCCGGACGCTGTTGAAGTCGCGCGCGCGGCTCACTGTGATCAGGCGCTCAACAAACACACGTACGCCATTTTGAGTGAACGATGCGACGTCGTTGGTTGAAGGTCGACACACCGATGCTTGGTTAGGATTGCAACAAAACCATCGCAAATTGTTTATTGTAAGTACATATTGATGCAGGACGCACGGTGCACTTAGGGTGGCATAAATAATTGCGCAATAATGCGCCCGTGGGGCGTTTCGGGGCGAGAGATGATGTAATGTGTCGCATCACGAATTCCCTCCCATTGAATTGCATGGCTACATATGCGTGTGCAATGGACGTGCGTCGCAGACGACTCCAAATGCCCTCGAACCACCTTGCGCAGACTTTGTCGACGTTTTGTTGGCCCAAAATCCACCCCAAGCAGTGTGTTTGTTTACGTTTTTCAAAAATGTAACCTTAATTCGCATAACCTCACTTGTCAAAAAATGTTTTGCTCGGATTTGCGCACATTAACCTCCACTTTCTGTTTTGTTTCTGTTTGCAGTTGTAGCCGAGCATGTTGTAAACAGCGGACCATGGAGGAGTCGTACACGCTGACCTGGGAGCAGGCCGGCGAGATCGTCGAGACCGAGGAGGTGATATGCGGCATTGACAATGATGAGAACATGATTGCTGAGAATGAGGACTATGATGATGTGTGTGAGGAGGTCATTGTCAACACGGTGGAGGAGGTGGCCGACGATGAGGACGGCGTGGTGTACCTCACTGAGGATGTGCTGGTGATGGAGGAGGAGGCACAGGAGTTTGAGCCTGACACTGGGTACATGGACTGTGTCACTGAAGAGGTGGTGGCTGAAAACTGGGAGACCTGCAATGAGCTGGTGGTGGGTTCAGAGGAGAACATTGGCATTGAAGAGGAGACAGGCGAGGAGGACGTGATGATACCGCTGCCCACTGACCAGGATCAGTACTCGGCGATGAGGCCTTATCCGTGCGACTTTTGCAGCCGGCGCTTTCGCAAAAAGGCGAACTTGATGAATCACATGGTCGCACATCAGACAGACAAGCCGCACGGTTGTAATTTGTGTGGCGTGCGATACGTGCGCAAGTTTGACCTGATGAATCACCTGAAGATTCATGCATATGTGCCAGAAACAGATAACTTGGAAGAGGAGCTGGATGATGACTATGGGAGTGTGAATGTGAACAAGCGCGCGAAGCCGAGTTTCATGAAGCAGAAGAAGAAGATGGGGCGAAAGTTCAAGGACGAGCAGGGGCCGAGCTCACGCGTTTACAATTACACTTCGGATGGCCGCCTCGTCGAAGAGAGTGGAGATGCAAATGCGGAGTTACTTTCTGGTGAAAGGTATGTTGTTATGCGGCAAAACCTACGAATGTTTGCTCAAATTTTGTATTTTTGTGCAGATATCCAATCATAGATTCCCGAAAACCCTTTGTGTGTCAGTACTGCGGCGTAGGGTTCGCCCGGGAGAAGGCGTTAGCATCACACGCGCGCATGCACCAGGGTGACAGTCCCTTCGAGTGTCGACGCTGCGGTGAAATGTTCTGGGACGCCAATCTAATGCGCGAACACATCAAGAACAAGCACGACGGCGTCGAGGACGATTTCCTGGACGAAGACGACGACTTCTCCGAGGAGGAGAGCAACAAATACGGCGAGTTCTTCTGCCCGACCTGCGGGATGACCTTCCAGCGGCAGGACCAACTCAAGCGCCACCAGCGCGTGCACATCAAGAGCGAGTATACGAGTAATAGCGAATATTTGCACATTTGCAACGTATGTGGTGAATCCTTCGCCGAGGCGCTGGATCTCCTCGCGCACGCAGAGGTGCACACCCGACAGCCGGAGTTCCGCTGCAATTTGTGCGGTGATTCCGCCACGGATGAGCAGGCACTGGCTGCGCACGTGCAGGCGAAGCACGGCGACAACCTGCCTGAGAACACGTGCCTGCACTGCGGGCGAATCTGCAAAGATCGCCGCTCGCTGATGACGCACTGCTTGGAGCACTCCAAAGAGAAGACATTCCCGTGCCCCAAGTGTCCGAAGACGTTCCACAATAAAGCGCGCTTGAAGCGGCACATGCTCTCGCATCGCAACAAGGCGGTGCAGTGCGACGTCTGCGGCGAAGACTTTCCGGACGGGCGATCGCTAATGAACCATCGCCACAGTCATAGCAGTGTCTCGGGCCGGCAGTTTCCCTGTCGCGAGTGTGGCAAGACGTTTGGGTCACGCAGCTCGCAGCAGATTCACATTCGAATTCACACTGGCGAGCGACCCTATGGGTGTCGCTTCTGTTGGAAGGCCTTTGCTGATGGCGGCACGCTGCG
>JARJDQ010024709.1:0-19843 GCA_030264215.1 Geostiba sp. GC000077
TTCGTAGAAGATAGAAGAACATCAACAATTATTATTTAACAATTTGTCTGTCTGTTGTGACTTGTGACAGTGTAAAGTTGGTGTGAAGTGTAAAAGCACCAATTAATCATTCGATAAATTGAAAGGATTACTACGATTAAGAGCACATTTGAAATTGGCATCCTTCCATCACTACCTCGTACCTCGTAATCAGTAGTAGACTTAAATGTAAAGTATTAAAGTGTACATTCGTGACTGCATTAATTGCAAGCATTATAATGCTACAAGTATTGAATAACAATTAACGTACATGTGCGATAATGGCAGCACATTGTTGTATATCTTAATAGTAATAGGATTGCACATGCTACACACGCGATCGCAGGATTTCAGCGTAAATATTACCTGTACTTGGCGCCAAGAACACATGAGAACAGTTGAGATCAATTGAAATCACTGAAAACTTAATTTCCGGATTCCGGCTATAAAAATAGCGAATACACTTTGGCCAAAATGGGCCTCATTTTGTTGCGAATTGCGATTCATCGAAAGCTACTTTTTTCTAGCTGTCAAGTTTTTTTTGCCATGTAAAACATAAAAATTAGCATGTTAAAAAGTTGCGTATTCAAATTATTGCTACTATGAGCATTCAGCGATCCTCATTAGATTAATTAGCAAATTGTGGCAGGCTCCCGGTCTCCCGGAACAGGTGCCTTATCTTCTTGTTATACTATACTGTGGTACTGCGGTACACGAGTATTCAAATGCAATCGCCAGTCGTAATTTATGCCTAATTAACAACCGCGTAGAGCACAAGCACATCGCAGTTATTATTTATTTTCCTTTGAGTTATTAATTCTTCCCGCACGTTTTTACTACATCGGGCGTCTCGTGTGAGATCGCTTTGTGAGCGGTGCAAGTGAAAGGATGTGATATCGCATAATTTTATCCATATTCGTTAATTAACAATGAGATGATCAGCACAGCGACCAGTGACCATGAATTTGGCACTGCAAATCTTGTGGCTCAAGTTGTGGCGGACCGCTTTTTTTTTGCATCGTGAATTTCAATTAGAATTTAAATAAACAAATCTTCCGATAAGATCTCAATCGTCTCAATCATAAGCACTAAAACACTAATATTGATGATCATGATGCGCAGTGTGTCATTTACAGTCGTGTATAGAACAAATCAATAGAGCAATAATTAATGTAATGATATTTGTGTTTTGCGCGCTCGGCGTATAGGAAAAAAATAATTACCTGATTTAAACGCTACTTTTAGCTCTTCCTTATTTTTTGTTGTGCTCATAGACACGATTCTGCGATTGCGAGCACTGCGAGGAGCCGAGGAGATCGATGCCCATTGTAATCATAATAACACGATAATAATGAGTGAGCGAATGATTTTTACCATTTTACGCCATCCAAAACAATCGACGCCTTTCCTGAATGGAGCGCGCACGACTTTGCGTCCCGATCCCAACTTGTTTGGGATCGCGTCGCAGGACACGGCGTATAAAAGGCTACGTTTGGCGCGCCTCGGCCGCCATTTGCGATAAGCCGGTTCAACTCGCAGCTCTCCAAACTGCCAATATTCACCATCATCACTAAGAGTTTTGCCAACACACATTTCCAATGGTCTCCGACGTGCTGCTGCTGCTCGTCGCGGCCGTCTTCACCAGCCGAACGGCATTCGCGCTGCAGAATCCTTATTGTGGGTTGACGTGCGATTTTGGCAGCGGGCGGAATTATTTCCACACTGTTTGTGAACGTGAGAAATTTGTAAGTTTTTGCAAGATATTAAACGCTCCATTTATAGTGCAAATCCTGCAAATGTGTGTAGAAATGTGGACCAGCGCCGAAATGTGGGCCGGACTTCCGAGAGGTCGAGATGACCGACGCTCTACGCCAGTACATCCTGGATTTGCACAACGAGCTCAGGAATAATGTCGCTGCAGGGAATGAAACTCGTGGAGGGAGACAACCGCAAGCAAAGAAAATGATGACAATGGTACAAAATACAGCAACATCTTTAACGTGCTAAAACTAAATCGATACATCCTTTCAGAAATACAGCAAAGAGTTGGAATACATCGCTCAATGTTGGGCGAATAACTGCCAAGGAAATCCATTAATTCACGACGTTTGCCGAGCGACCAGTAAGTACCTACTTAGATAATATCTAAAAAAAGTTAATGAAATGTTTCAAGACTTTCAAGTTCAAGTGCATTTGATTTGTTATTAGAACAACATGAGCATGTTGGACAAAACCTGGGCTTTCTGAACAGCACGCACGATCACAAGAACATCAAGGACTCGATGCGACAATTGGTCATGCATTGGTACGACGAGGTGGCGCTCTTCAAACGCGAATGGGTACACGACACACAAGACAGGTATAATAAACTTGTTTGCATATTATTAACGCCTGCTTCTTCAAACATCGCATGCTTTAATGTAAATTATAAAACTACTGGTCTGCGTCGGCCTGTGAGGTGAGAGAAAAACGTTGCCCGTTGAAAAATGTGCGCATTCATTATAAATCCTCGGCAGTCATCCATGTAAAGTCATAAATTACTTCCACTTGGCAAAAACGAGCTAAACTTAAACTTAAGTGCCAAGTTCCACAAGAATCGTAAATTTCAGCAGCGGCATCAGCATCAGCCCAAAGGATTAGTTTAAAGTTTAACATGCAATTTGTTAAGCTTATAGCTTAAGTTTAAGTTTAAGAGTTTAAGCTAAAAAGGTAAAAATTACACGACGTTCCAAAGCATTCCAACGCAAGCAGTATGGGCTATTTTACAGTTTTTTTTTATCAACTCAAGAACATTGCATAAAACAGATTTAAAGAAGATCTTCGCCCACTTGTAAATAATTAGTTCCATATCTCCAATAATAGGTGGCGCCAGTGTCTAAAAAACTGCAAGCAAATAACATTAGTAATATTAGTTGTATTTAACACTAGGCACTAGGTGGCACCACACACCCTAAAAATGTCATCTTTTTAGGGGACATGTAAAAGTCGGCCATTACACACAAATGATCTGGTCCGACACTGATGCAATCGGCTGTGCGGTGACGTCGTACACCTCGCCGAACCCCAACTCAGCCATCAAGAAGGAGCCAACCAGACAGTACCATCCCGTCTACGGCGAGATTATCGTCCTACCGCCGAAGATCAACAAGAAGTGGCATCACCTGCTCCTGGTGTGCAACTACTCGCCGGGCGGCAACTACATCGGCGCGCCACTGTACGACGAAGGCCTGCCCTGCTCCGGCTGCCCGAAGGACAAGCCCTGTTCGCGATACTCGGCCATGTGCGGCGAGCGATCCGACGTGCGGACGGCGAACGACAACTTCACACCATTCCTTCGCTTCTGATCATTGTTGGATCATGTCAATCATGTGATCACTGCTCGCCTAGGCCTAGAGTTACACATTGAGATTAATACCGAGTATTGATTTATTGCCACTTAGTTAATTTTAACGGTTTTAAGTTAGATTACAAAGCACCAAGACGTGATCATTGTCTGAAAATAAAGTACATACGTATTTCTTACATTGTGTCGCCTTTCAAAGAGTTTCAGGAACAACTAAGGAACCTATATACTGGGTTACTTTTTCCAAAGCAAGAATTATATCGATACATATTTCTAACCGCAGGATAGTTTTTATTTCCACATGCTTCATTTCAGTTTAAATATTAAAAATATAATTAAATATCTAATATATTCATATATTTAAATAGTAATTGCAGTTGATAAGAATTATGAAATTTTATATGTAATCGCTTAGCTTACGAAGTTATACATATGTTCGTCCAAATAAATATAAACGACAAATAAACCCAAAAAAACAAATGATACATTCATTTAAACTAAATGATATCGCAACATTAAATATGTACTATGTATTGCAGACGAATTTGTTATCTTGGTACCTTAGCAATCGAAAAATTCTTGATGTATTATAGTAATGCCTAGCGTTAGTCGTCTATCTATTTTGTAATTTAGTATTATTTTTACAGCTAACACACCAACTTGTAGATAAAATCAATCAATCGCGCCTTCACTAGATAGAGATACTTACTCAACGACTAACTTTAGCATTCAATTGGTTGTTTTTTTGATTCTTTTGTTTTCTCCTTTATTTGCAAGTGAATGAACAACTTTGTATTTAACAGCTAGCGCATGCGTACGCGCATGACGCATGCGATCCCATTGGATGATGTTGGCCCGATACAAATGTTCAAATTGTTGCTATTGTTTCTACGCTGTATCTACGAAAAGGTGGAGATGATTCCTAAAACTTAACACGTAAAGTGCATCATACAGACTGAGGAGCGAGTGTAGTCATGAGACGCGTGAGTTGGAAGCCAATCGAACAGAATAGAACACGAAAGACGAATTACGCTGGGGTTTTGTAACTTTGGATGATTTGAGCGATTGGCCGCGATTGGTGAGGGGCGCACTTTGCGTGTCAAGAATGTGAAGATGGTGGTAATATGGTGATCAATGTGCGGTGGTTCATATTTGCAACAATAGCAAGAATTCAATAATGATGTTGGTGAGGTTAAGGGTACGCGGATTTGTTCTTATTACAGCATCGATTCGAACGTGTTGTTTGTTTCCTGTTTTAAGTTTTAAGTTTATTAGTTTGTGTTGTTGGTATTTTACGATGTCATGTCATGCATTTGATACGCCATCTTATTCTGTGTCAAAACTTTTCAGTCTTTAAAAATATATGTTTGTTTTTTTTTTGTTTGCCTGTGTTCTCCGCACAAACACGCACGATTCCGATTTTCGCTCGCCTCGGTTCCGAGACAACTACGATAACATTTCGTTCCAATTGTTCGAATTGTCGTTATTCGATGAATTGCTGCTCGACGACGAAGACACTGGAAACAGAGACGGCATTTGGTCTAGCTTTTCGGTGTGGGTTTATGTCAGAAGTACATACGCATGGGTAAGTAATCCATTACAAAATAGACGATTACAATCAATAAACTTAGGTACAATTAATCCAACAACTACACTCTGCTGTGTGATTATAATAGTTTTGCTGGTTGTTAATATAAAATTGGTTGCCCCTTGGCTCCATCCTCTGTATGGGAGTAGTAGTACGAAATTTCAATGAATGTTGCAGCCAATTCGATCCAAACAGAATTTTCCCTGCGTCCACCTGGGGTTGGTTCTTTTAAGTTTTATTTTTGGAAATTGAAGTGGGGGGGATGGTCTATATCACAATAGTATCGTATTTTTCGTGATCGTTATCGTGATTGCGTGAACGTTAATCGCATCGTATGTACGTATAGCTATTAGAGTAGTAAATCCGCACGTATCATGACAACGGCCGGCGATTGCCGCGGCGGCGCTTCGGCCGCTTGCGCTCCGGCGCCTGCCCGCGGTATACCGCGGCGGGTGTGTGTACCTGAACAACGTTATTACCTGATGCTGACTTCGGCACGAACTCCTTCGGGCCCCACACGCGTATCGAGCAATCGTCGGAGACCGAGACGAGCATGTGCGGATACACGGGGTTCCATGCGACGCAGTTGACGGTGCGCGTATGCCCGCCCAGGGTGGCCAGCGGCAGCTCGTGGCGTATGTGCCAAATGTACACCTGGAGCACATCACCCAAATAACATACACACTACATTTACACAGCTGGAGAATGGATTAAAAGTCGGAAATACCTGATTATCTTCGCTGCCGCTGGCGACAAAGTCCTGGTTGGCGCCGCCGAACGTCGAATAGATCGTGAAATGGCCCTGCGTGACGCCCTGGAAGCGGCGCACCAGGCACTTGTCCTTGAGATCCCAGAGGTGCACGCCCTGCGTGGCGACGTTCACCAGCGCCAGGCGGTCGTTTTTATCCACGGTGAACGTCATGATTGGATGGTCTTCTTGTAAACTACACACAAAACAAACTTTAACTTGCTTTTCCAGTGCACTTCAAACATGACACTTACATGTGTTGATCGCTAGGCTCCTCTAGAACGTAACTACGTATCCTATGGTGTGTGTCTGAAGCGAGGACGGTTTTGCCATCGCTTCTGCACCATAGGCCGTTCACCCTCACGCACTCCATCGTGTCGAGCACGTTGCCCTCGAGATCGCATTGGTAAAAATGGCCACGAATACCACCAACCTACATCAAACAAGTCCAAACAGTGCTTAAAACAATTGGAAAGGTAAACAAAGTAACAAAGTACAATATCTTGCACAATTTCATGTTCAAGTTCTTGGTAAGTATTCACCTGTAAATTTAACTAAGCACCGTCTGGTGTCAGAAAATGAAAGGTCTGAAGCGAATCAAACATGGAGTCACGTGGAGTCAGCATAGCCAATGGCATAACTGGGTTCTGAACAGCTGAGATTTGTTTGACTCGTTTCGATATGTTATGTCAAAGTGGCGCCACCAACGATAAGTTTAGAGGCGAAACGTAACCAACAATTACAGAAAAAAAAAACAATTGTTGGTTTCCATAATTATCAAGAAATTGAACGTGAAATGAGCGATGTGCAAGATATTGTACCGTATAAACCAGGTCTAAACAACATCAATTGTTTCTGCATTTTTAACCTGAAAAAAAGAAACAAATATTTTTTCACTTACAACAAATTTGTTGCTATCTTTATGCCAAGCGCAACAAGTGAGCACATCCTCCTGCGACTGCGTCACCTTGAGCGGCTTCTCCGTCTCCGTATTCCACAACCACACGTCGGGACTCTCCTCGGAGCCGCAGACCAGCAGGTACTTCGAGTCGGGGCTCCACGATAGGAACGCCGCGCCTAAAACAATCGATAAACAATCACACTACATTAGAATAACGAACGTACCGTAGGTATGGCCGTCCAGTGTGCTCTTGAGCGTAAGATTGCACGCGTCCGGATGCACCTCCCAGATGAAGACGTTGGTGTCCTTCGAGCCGGTGGCGAGATAGTTGCCGTCCGGCGAGAACTGGCAGAACCAAACCTCGTCGCAGTGGTCGTTCAGTATTTGGACGGTGTGCGTGGGGAAGGTGTCCTTCGAGCAGGTGTGGTCGATGAGCAGCGTGCTGTTGTGCAGGCCGAGGCCCGCCGTGGTATTGTGGTGCTGGCAGCGCAACGTCTGCAACTCCAGCGCCTGATTCAGCAGGACGTGCAGGCGCGACGGCGGCAGCATGATGTTTGCCGGCAGGAACGTCTGCAGTTTATCCATCAGCGTGCTGCGCGATTTATCACCTTTGCCTTCCCTGCAATTACAACATTTGCATTATTCACCCAAATCACTTAAAGGCGGCTTTACACTTGAAACAAATGTGCTAGAGTTACATGTAATATTGATGGATCTGAGCCTCTGAGGGGGTTGCAACGAGGTGCATCCTAAACAGCGTCTTCTTGGCTATCCGAATCCGCAAAGCAACTTAAAAAAGATTACTCATTCGGAAAATATGCAGGATTTTACGTCGAATTTCATCAAAAAATCGATGTAATACGGGTGTAAACGAATTGGTGGATAATCTATACGTGGCACGATTCGTTGATTGATTCTAAGACGAAAATCTTAATTCAAAAATCTTCAAACTCTCTTCATTTGGTCACACGTTGCGATTTTTAGGTTACAAATATGCATAATAACCAAATTCGAAATGTCTTTTACGTTCCACAGCAGTTATTTTAAAAGTCGAACACTTCTACAAACTACAATGTCAGTTCTCTCTTTAAAAGATTTTAACCTGAATTTAAGTCAAAGTTTTCAAAAAATTGTAAACAGAAAATAATTCTGGTTAGATGCTATTTCAGAGAAAACTATAATAACTTTACAGAATGTTTAAATTTTACAACAGCTGCTGTGCAACGAAACAACTTTTGTTATTATGCATATTTGTAACGTAAAATTCGAATCCTTGATGATCTCCTGTGACTAAACGAAGAGAGTTTTTGCATTAAGATTCTTGTCTTTGAATTAATCAAAGAATCGCGCCACGTGTAGATAATCCGGAAATTCGTTTACACCCTGTATAGAATTGTCCATATTAAGGTGATAGCAGTTCCAATCAATGCGCTACTCTATCTATTTACTGACTCTAGAGAAATTTAAAAACTAGTGCCATCCAGTGTTGAAAACTGAAACTAAATTACATTCTTGCAGCATTTGAACCGTGGCGCCACCTAGCATCGCAGATGTGAAATTATTCATTTAATTACCGCCTGCAAAATAGGGCGGTAAAGTTCATCTAAAATGCAGGTGAGCGAAACAAATATTTTTCATACACTCGTTATCTGGACCCAAACGAATCCAAATATTAAAGCACGCCACTGATCAATATACATTTTACAACACGCTGCTTTTATCTAAACTTTGCAAGCTTGCATGCTCGTCATGAAGTCCCACGTGCGGCAACGACAAAAACCGCCGTTAAAAATCGTTACAATTCGCCCCCAAATGTACAATATGCGCCACACTAACGACATCCGTTCAATAAAAATAAACCAATGTGAACGCTACACCGCCTGCACACAATGCATGTGCCAGTGCACAATGTGCACTCCATTAAGCAAATATTCATACTCATGTCGCGTCGTGTCTGCCGCGCTGCGCCAGATGAAACCAAAACATCAAACACATGAAACAAATGAGTGACAGGAAAGTTCATGTGCGTAACGCCAAACACCAACTCGACGCCTCACTTTTATTAATACCATGCGGCATTCATCTGCCGTTTTGCGATTTATTTTTGTTATACAAAAGTAAAATATCATTTCCTTAATCGTTAAACAGGTTAAACTGAAATTAAAACTACAATATCAAATGATAAATAGGCGGGTGCACACAACTATGAATGTATTGGATGGTTGTTGTGTACGTGTCACATCACGTGAATTATATTCACTCATGGAAGTCATATAAATAAAATAAAAACGCCTACACATCATATCCGGCTGGACGACGAGCCCAACTTCGTACCAAACAATAACACATAGCGTACTTACAGTGAAATAAAATACAAAAAAATTATTGCACGATTAATAACATTTCTTTTCTGCTTGGAACTACGAGCAATTAACGTGAAACGTGAAAGTAAAGTGCAGCATCGTAAATTTTTTGTTTGTTATAATGTGTGTTTTTTTCCTTCTTTAAACATCATTAAATTTGATCATTAAATTAGCCTTGTTTGCTCGTTTGTGTCAGTGTGAGTGATCATAGATGCTACAAATGTAAATTACAACTTTGTTCCATTGGGTGTTTGTTCTTCTAGGCATTTCTACTTGTCACAAACAAACATTATATCATTTACATACAATATACTCTCCTCTGCTTTTTATATCATTTGTATCCATGATTCTTAAATATATCTATATATATATATTCCACAAAGTCAGTCAATATTTCATATTCATCCTTACCCAAGTACTATTTACAATATAACTATGTGTATTTCATGTCTTATGTGTGAAAGTTTTTATACATTGTTTAAGTTGTTTATAATATCGTATTTGCTTCACTCCTTGATAAACTGATAAATTCTTTGCATTTTCTGACACTACATGACTATTATGTTCTTTGTTATTCTACAAGGTGTTCGCATTTCTTAATGAGCAACCAGTAATAAGTGCCGTGTGCGGGCTTTATCTACACATAACTTACTAACATGGAATACGCAGCTATGCTAATTGTCATGTCATTATGTTTAAAACTTAAATAACCCCATTTGTATTCACAAATAAAATATTCGATATTGTCCTCTAAAAAGTCTAAAATTTTAAAATATTCAAGGTTGTTTCATAGTTGCCAATTGCTATTAATGATGCTTTATAACATTATAACGTGTTAAACAACTGGTGCATTTCACTTTTTCGGCGATGCAGAAAGAAAGTTTGATTACTATTATTCGAGTCGAGTCAGTGGGTGTGCGGTTTGTTCATCCGGAGACAAGGACACAAGCTAATCGGTAACAACAATAACACGACACTCGATGGCGATGGTCAATGCTATGCTAAAAACCTAGAAAACTAACAAAAAATACAAAATAGTACGCAATACGCGCATGCGGCGTGAGAAATAAATGCACGTCAAAGAAATGCAGGTTAAGGAACATAGATTTCATCTGAGTATTCTCGCTTCGTGGCTTCAATTCTCCTCCTCGTTTTCCTCCACATACGGCCCGTCCTCGACGCTTTTGTCAGCTTTAACGTACGCCGGGAACTTGGCGATTTCCACCTTGTCCTTCACCTTAAAGCTGGGATAGAGGCCGATCTGCTGCGTGCGCAGGTTGCGGCCTTTGCTGAAGCCGTTCCAGTGGTTGCCCGCCACGCCGACAAGGTCGCCGACATGCAGGCTCATCTCGCCGGCGCGATGGCTTTCATGCGGGAGCACCACGAGCCGATTATGCGCCGTCTGCCCGCCGTAATAATAGATATCATCCAGCGATTTGAACTTGTCGGACGCGTCCGGAAAGTAGTTCTGCATGATCTCGTACGCGATGCGGCAAACCTGCGACGAGAACGTGCACACGAGGTAATCGCTCATCGAGAGCATGTGAATGTCGAGGATGATGCCGTTTAGCGACGAGTCGGAGTAGCGCGTGGAGACCGCGGCGGTTTTGGCGATTTCCGGATCGCCGAGGATCTCGTACTGCGGGTATTTGCTCTTCGCGTCGACTATCACCTTCGGGTCGTCGGAGGCGAGGTAAATGCGACGCTTGCTCACGTGCTCTTTGAGCTCCAGCTGATTGTAGTACTCCTCCACCGCCGCCATGTACTCCTCGATGCCGTGGAAGGAGGCTTCAGTGCCGACTTTATCAGTGCGTCGCACATGCACGCTGAAAACAAACCAATTGCAATGCTCTAGCAAACAAGGCGTCAAACCATAACTGCCCGAAAAACCGTGTTCACATTTGCATACAAACCGAAAGTAAAAGCCGGTATAAACAAAAACCGAAACAAAAGAGGAAACAATTCGCAACCCTGTTGTCAGTCTCTGTGGAACTGTCACTCACCCAACAATCGGCCGCTTAAAACCCATATTCGTAATCGCCTCCTGTATGAACGAGGCAGTCTTCTCCTGCGGTCGCAGTAAATATTTTAGAAACTGGCCCACCCACCAGACGATCGGATCGCCATGAATGCGTATCAATCGCTGGGAAAGGTCCTCAGGTATCGCGAGTGGAAGGTACGGTGGTCTCGATGACAGCGAGTCGATAATCGGCAGCGAAAGAACTTGCGTCTCAGGTGTGCCTAATGAAAAATCCAAGAATTCAATTCATAACAAATCAATGCATTCGTCGAATGCTTCGAACTAACCGGGCCAATTTTTTATGCTCTCGCCTACGGCGCTGGTACACGTGTCGCTGATTGGCTTGAACACCTCCTCCCAGCCGCGCCGGTGATAACGCCAGCCTTTCGAATTTAATATTAACGTTCTTTCGGTGCCGTACGCCACCATAAAACAGTAGACGACGTGATGCAGCTGACACCCATATCCACAGCCCTGGAACAAACCAAACATTAAAAATTTTAAATTTCTAAATTTCAATTTTATCATGTAATAAATTCGGCAGTTTACCTTGTTTAAGCTGCAAACTAGTTTCCTTGCCTTCTTGCAGTCCTTGGGATTTTGTAGATAATGAAATCTATTTTGCACTTTTTCACTCAGGGCATTGACTTCCTTCTCTCGCCATGTGGCAAAACCATCCACATCACTCAGCAGTCGCACATCATGTATTAAAGACCTTTTGTGTTCAATGCCAAGATTTAAAGCCTTGCCAATGGATGTGACCAGCTCTGGAGCTAAGCTTTTCACTTGGCTTTGGACATTTAGCAATTCTGCATTGATAAAGGACCAAAACTCCTTAATATTTGTTTCTATCCTCCTCCTAGTGACCTCATACTGCTGATTTGGCTCTTCCTTCTGACTTATGTACCCTAGTTCCTGATTATTACTTATTGTTTTGTCAGCTTTTGTCAATCGCATTTGAAAGTTTTCCAAGGCTTCCTTCTCTTCAGCCTTCAGCCCACTGCAAATGGAATGATGAATGAGTGTTTTGTTATAATAGTGTTGTGGTGGAGTTGCTGTGTGGACGTTACCCAATATTAATATCCTTGAACAGCTCATGCAGCTCAGTGTTCTGCTTGCGCAGTGCCTCCAGCTCGCTAAGTGCGCGCGCCAATCGCTCCGCCGTCTTCGCATCGCTGCTGGACACTTGGGCATTGAACATGGGCAGGATGGTGAAGACGAAGATGAGCAGCCAGAAGGTGAAGAACAGCATGAAGAGGCGCTTCCATCCCAGTGTGTTGACCTGCCGCAGCAGCACATTCATCTTTCAGCCGCCGCTCGCCGCCGTCGTCTTCGTCTGCGTCTTCGCGGTGCTGCTGCGCGTGGCTGCAAACCGGCCGCCGAGATTGTTGCCGTTATGTGCGCAGCGTCATTGTCTCGCGATCGCTTCCGCTTTGCGCAGTCCCCTCGCATCAGCGTGCCCAATTCAGATAATCTCAGTTAATCATCGCGCGCCCCGCTCGCGAATGTCGGCGTTCCATTTACACTCTGGACGTGCAGACCTGCGATGCCTGCGACACGCCACGCTCGCGTACTCGCACTGACCAAGTGACCGCCGCGGACGCGGATCGGATCGCCGATCGCTGACGCGCCGAGCCACCGACACCACCAGAGTCCACCGACTCCTACACCGCGGGACCGCGGCAAGCAGATGCGCCGTGCGCGCCGCAGTATTTGCAGCTCGCAGGAATCCGGAGCCTCCACAAGCGCACACACACATGAGATCTGTGCTTGCGAACTTATTCCGGGTTCAGGTAGTAAAGATAAATGCTGTGATTTAACATTTAACTGCAATTTCCAATTGAAATATAAAATTGCAAATTGCATTAATCCGAACACACTTTGGATTAAATTATCATGTAGATAGATCTACGTAGATTAGACAAGACTCAAGACTACATAGCAGTTTAATGAGTTTTGCATTTTTGGAAAATCTCGACGGCAAGACTTTAGCATGAACCCGCCATTACTTGTCTTTAATGTTGTGAAATTCCCTGTTCACGTGGTATGCGGCATGCGGGTAAATGCGAGACGATAGAAGCCCACTTATCATGTTTCAGTTATCAATGAAACAAATTAGATGTAAATTTTTTAAATGCCTCACATTACGAATAATTATTAGAATATGGCTATTTGGCAAACATTAAAAATTAAAAAAAAAAACTGCCAATCTGTTATTTGATGTTATAGTTATAGATACGATTTCTAAGAATTAGTTGAGAGTTCCCAAAATCAAATTGGCACCCACCTATTTTTATCATAATCTAATCAATGTTCAAAAAAATTCTCTATTTTTGATAAATGATCTGATAATCAATTTTTTTGTAAACCGTGTTCGTGTTACTTTCAATACTCACTCATGACAAATTGAATGTGTGGTTGGTTCACTTATGTATCATCATGTCTTCATTACGCAGTAAACAAAATGTTCGTACGAAAAATACTGATCTTCCTCTTCCTGCTGGTGGCATGTTTCACCCTAGTCACGTTTTATGTAATGCATGTATGTAGTACCTATTTATTTACATTTACCCTTTTAATTTTATCACATGTGTTTAAAAGGAATTATCATTTGCAGAATATACGATTTAGGACAATTACTTGATTATCATGGGGACAATATATATTTCACATGTCATTCAATACTGGACAGTACCTACAGAAAACTAACAAGTTCATTGGCATCCTTTCCAAGCTGTTCGCGGAAAGAAGTTAGTAAAACACTTGATAAATACACAACGACGCAATTAAAGGCTACATTTATAATCTAATCAATTTTCAAGTGATTTCCCTGTTTTGCTGAATTTGCATTAAATTGTTTGCAAACCGTCACTCAGTGCTCATTCGCAGTTTCAGTTTGAATGCTCGACTCACCATCACCATGGAGAACTCTACAACTACAATGTTAGTGACGAAACTCCTCGTCCTTCTGCTATCGGCGCCCTGGACGATCAACGGCATGATCTGCAAAGAAAGCCTCACCGTTTGCCTGTACATAGACCACAGCAGCTTGACCATCGTGAACAACGTGACCAAATGCGATGATGACGTGATCCGCATCAACAATAACACCTCCATAATTAAGATGGCCAATGTCACGGCAGGATTAAAGAATTTGAAGATTATTGCGATGAATACCAGCGACATCATCCTCACTGATATAATGTTTCGCAACCTTCCGGATGTGGAGTACATCGACTTGAGTGACAACAGCATCGTCTTCTTCAGGATGAACGTGTTCATCAATGAGTACCTGCCAAATCTGCGCCACATCGATATGCACAATAATCCTTTGAGTGCCGACGGCCTGCGGGTATTTGAAAAGGTAAAGAGCAAGCTGGCGAACAAACATCAACAGAAGCACTTTCTCTACGCGTTTCTGGCCACAGCATGTGTGGGAATTATCGCCCTAGTGTTTATTGCTGGCTTCTACATTTGCACGAGGCGGAGAAGAAACACCCAGAAATTAGTTGAAATCAAGGACACAAGAGCATACGAGTATCCTGGACGAATTAGTTCGAATGTGGTGCAAGACATGCTGTATGTAAATCGGGGTGTATCAGTTCATGAGCAGCAGTTGCTCATGGACTTAAATCATTAAATTAAACAATAATGACACTGCATTGAACATTGGTGAAATTACGCGTATTTAAAGGGTGTCGGGCTGTGCATTTAGAGAGTTTTATTAACTATTGTGCTGCTCAGCCGTATCAGTTATCAGAAAGCGATTGTCTTTCGTTTTCTATTAATCATGTTAATCATTACTCTATTCATACCTGTTAATATAAACGGTGTCATGCTGTAGACTGAGTGGAAACACAATATGCGACGCTGTATTTGAAAATGATAGTAATAAGGCAGGCCACGTGTTTTATCAATAATCGGCATTCATATCGATGAACATAAAACAACAATATGCATAAAAAAATAGTGACGAGGATCATTGTCATGGGCAACCGAACAGAAAACAAGATTATAATGTAATTTGGCTACAACATTTTAAATTGTTATTATACTATTATATTTATATCAGAACACTATGAGGAAGTTTTTTTGTAGATATACATATATTTTTATTTTTGTGATTGTTAGTTATCTTATCAAAGTTAAACAAGTTGGTGGATACGCAATTAAGTTAAGTAATTACTAAATCATATGTGATTTCAGTCTAATTATAATAGACTGTCGATTAAAAATTATATTGAAATAAAAGTTGCCTATGTTAGGTAGTTATTTATAAATTATTTATAAATCCACTGTTTTAGCCTCAACGATTAGAACCTTTGTAATCATTGCTTTGAAATTGTGCAATTGATAACGCTTTCAATTTCGTAACAAATGTTGACTAATTTCGGAGTTACTGAGTACAAACCATAGAGGACAGTACAAACATATTTTTAAGTTATTGCATACTTGGTTGCATATGTTACGGGCTTACGGTTGTAGCTGATTTATTTATTATTTCAGGTGGTAATTCAATTCAATGGTTTGTTTTTGCTAATGATTGATGATTTATTATTATCGTATTTCAATAATAAACGATATAAAGTTCGTGATATTATTTCTGTGTCAGAGTAACTAACTATAAAAGAATATCGATTGAAAAATATATTGTAATTAAAGTTGCCTATGTTAAGAAGTTTATTGCAATATGGTATTCGTCGCAACGAATGCAACTTTCGAAATTATTGATTTTAACTTGTACAATTGATAAATACGTTGAATGCGCATTATCAATTTAATAACAAATGCAGACTATCCACCTTTCTACAGATACAGATTACAAACGCATTTTTAAAGTATTGTATACTTGGTTGCATTTCTTGCATTTAAGAAAATCTTCAAAAATTGATTGAAAAAATTGATCAGAAAGCGAGAACTCACAAAAATGCGAGAACTTCTAATAAAAAACAAAATCGTGAAGTTCTAATAAAATGTTCGCATATTTTTCATCATAAAATCAGGAAATATGATATTTAAAAATGGAATTTGTTAATGAGGTAAAATAGAAAATATTACAAAATGGTACATCAAACATACATTTTAAAACTATTTTGCATCACGTATGGTGACTGCAAATGGATATATTTAATATTTCCTTGTATATGCATCCTATCTACAAGTTATTGTATAAATATAAATTAAACAATAATATATAAACTCCTCCGATAACTCAATTTAGTCATATGCCCAAAAACAATAGTTTTTGGTAAGGCTTAAAGCCCACCTAATAAATCAGTTGTCTGTCTGCATCCCTGTGCTCTTATATAAGGGATTAGTTTTTCGGAAACGAAACCCTAAGAATGGAAAAAAATGTGTCATTTGAGATAGTAATCCAATCAATAGCTAGTGATTAATTTATAATTAGGTGATTGATGATTTATTATAGTCGTATTTTTATAATACAAACGGTACAAAGTTCGTTCACTCATCGTTGGGTAAAATAGCGTCATTTTGTCCATAAGTAATATTCTAAATGTAAATTGAGAATCACTTATCGAGTACTAAAACTAAAACGTCTGTAAAACCTTCCAATCACTTGCGCACTTCTTACGTTTCACTAAGAGGTAACAAATTTTATTTGCTTACTTGCCTAAACTTAATCCAGAGGCGAATTAAAAGTACATATTTACACGACTATCTTAAGAGCCTACCAAGCACGCGCATAGTGCACATGTCATAATTAATCGTAGTTATAAGCTTTCATAATTAACGCTATTTGCACTACAAATATTGCAAAGCAAATTATTTCGCAAAGAGTCTCAGGCACGTTGGCACGTTAAATCGTAATCAGACGAAGACCGGCCGCGGTGACATGGAGCCACTTCTGCTCCATTGACAGTTTCTGTAATCGCGCGTCTGCAAGACGCGACCCACGTATACGCCCACCACCACACCGGTGACGATCGCCACAAGAACGACGGCCAACGCGACAACCAGGACGATCCACGTGCCAGTGAACCACTCGATGTCAACATCATCAGCGTCGACGACGACGTCGACATCGCCGAGGAAGATCGAGGAGTTCGTCGTGTTGGTTGGCACGCGCGTGAGGCTCAGATTCTTCATCGGCAGCATGCCGAAGGTCGCCTCGTCAATGTCGCACTTCTCCTTGTAGAGGAATGCGCGCGTGCGATTGAACAAATTCACGTGGATGTTGTTGCGATTGTTGCATTTCTCGTCGATGATGATGCGCGGCTGATTTTCCAGCGCCCACTTGTACAGCTCCACCGTGCTGCAATTGCACGCCCAGTAGTTGTAGCTGAGCACCAGCGAGATGGCCGGCTGTTTGCTGAAGATCTCCGGCTGTAGATACACCAGATTGTTCACCTGCAGATTCAGGTGCTGAAGGTCAGGCAGATGGCGGACATTGTCGGCGGTGAACGCCGCCAGCTTGCAGAACGACAGATCCAAATGCCGCAGGGAGCTGGAGATGATGCGCGGCGTGTTCGCCTGGAAGGCGTTGCCCTGAAGGATGAGCGTGTGCAGGCGCGGATTGGACCGGAAGAGTGCGTCCGGCAGCAGGTCCAGATAGTTGTTGGAGAGGTCCAGGTACTCCAGATTGACCAGCTTGTCGAACGCCATCTCGCTGATGAGATAGATGCTGTTGGTGTTGAAGTAGAGGAATTGCAGCTGCTCGATGCCCCGCCACGGCAGGGCCGCCTCCAGCTCCTCGATGCGATTGTTGGAGAGGTCGACGATGTTCGCGCCCTGCACGTTGCGCAGATCCGGCAGGCAGTCCAGCCCCGCATTCGCGCAGTCGATCTCGATGCCGGTGCACCTGCAGCCGGGCTCGCAATTCAGCGACGCACCCAGCGCACTCGTCACGAGGACGACGCTCACGATCGTTCGTATCACTCGGCCCTCCATGCTATCATTATCGATCTATATGATCTATCTACAAAACGAAAACGCTTTCGATGAAGAAACATGGCGGTTTCCGCAAACACTCACCTGGAAAAAGCTGATCACATGCGCGGGAACACGCGTCTGGCACGTGTGGCCCTTCTGCAACGGTTATTTCGATTTGCGACGTTAGATTATCCGCACGGCTGTCGCATCATACAGATCAAGCACATCGTCCCTGGAGCATACAGACATAACGGTACGCAGCGGCATTATCGCATCACCACTTATCGCTCAAATACGGAGCGCGATTGCCTGTGGAGGGTCTCGCGCCGGATGATCTTTTTTTTCACTGTTTACCTTAACGACACGAAACGATTCCGATCAGGCGATGACGGCCGAAGGCGAGATGTTTGACGATCTCTCGCGCCATCACGCCAGCCACAATGGCCACAACTTTCGGATGTATTCCCCAAATTGGATCACCTTCACCTTCACTGGCTCAATATTCCTAACCCTTTAAGCCGTCCATGCAAATCCCATTCACCACAGGCCCACATCACCTTACGACACTACGTTACCTCGAAAATCTGAATCAACAATCAGCAGCCAATATGCAGATATCGTTATCGCATTACATTTATCACATAGTTATCAAGTTATCACAATAGGCCTCAATTGGTTTTACCTGGCGATTAGTGATACGTCTGCTTCTCGGAATCAACGTTATCAGCATCCCCTTCTACTCATTATCATTGTAATTATAATTACGGTTAATTATACTTTTCTCACCGACAGCCTTTTTTTCCAGACATTCCAAATAGCAACGTTATATAATAGTAATTACTTATTTAACACTTAAGTTGACTTAAAATTTGCTGCGGCACAATAACATAAATTATTGAGGAGTACCAGTGTTGCATATTTTTCTTGCTCCAGTTGTTTAATTGGACATTATGACATCAATAGTATGCAAGAAACGATTTCTATTATAATTACAACTATTAACATATATTGAACTAATCTAATTACCAATAAACCTATAATTATCAATAAATATGAAATTGCGATCAAATATCAATTCAACTTCGTGGAATTGACTTAATTATGTAGGTATACTTAACTTATTTTGCATTTGGGGCCTTAGCACCTATATCCTATTGAAGTGTTTCTATTTATAACCAATAATACAATGTGCGATAAGGCTTTTTATTCATGTCAATTAGGAAAGTATTCTATTATGTCGCAATTTAGTTCGGAACTTGATTGGATATGTAAATAAAAGGAAAACTGTTAATGATTAGTAGGTGTTCATACTGATATTCATATTGATAAGAGTGTATAAGAGTTTCCTTTACGTTTACGTAATTCCCTGAATCGTATCAGCAAGATTCTGAACTAATTATAATCTGGTGTGGTGCAAAATTAACAAAGAATATGCATAGCAACATAACGGTATTTCCAAGTCGACGCCATTTTGTTCGGACTGAGATTTACGTGATAAGTACAGCATGTGAAGTGTGCTGGAACGATCAAATGATGTGCACTTTTCAGTTTCGCGAAATCATTTGCTCTGATTTGAGGTTATTAATTTGTGGTTATATCAAGCGTTTACATACTACCAGCAACAGAATATGATTCGTAAGTATATTAAACTAAAGTATGTCCGGTTAGATTTATGAATATCCGATGTATGCAACACACATCACTGTGTGTCGAAATAAAAACTTAGGCAACACAACTTGCACGTTGGCAGCTCACAGCAAAGATCGCATATTTAAGGTTAAGAATGATGGTGATGCATTTTTTAATGTTTTAGAACTAATATAGGTATAGACTTCTCGACTAGACATCTAGACCATAATTCTATACAATTGCAGAGTCTATTATTTCTCGAGCATCGAGCATTCAGTCAATAATTTAACCTTTTTAATTATTGTTTAGATTAGAGTGTCGTTATCAACAGTCTGCTCATTA